>JAVQJF010107632.1:0-38971 GCA_036023855.1 Gadopsis marmoratus
TGTGTTAATGGGGCTTAGCGCCCGACCCCGCGCCCCCGTCGCCGCGCGTTTTCCTGGTGTAAAACCGCGCCCGGGGGGGGGGGGGAAGTAACACATACAGTAAGCCTTACTCTGGACTCGGATGAGGGGCGCAGACGCCGAGGCACGATCCGCGCTGATGGACCGTAGGAATATTTAACGCCAAACATGGACACTACGGGCTCCCCGCGATGACTGTGGTAAGGATGCACCTTCACACCGCCCCATCGGGGGGGGGGGGGCTGCAGCCGCATGCCGGCGCCGATTGTAACGACAAAATGCATGTGCGTGCGATAACAAGTAGACCTAACATTTGTCTTGTCAAGGATTGAGGGCTGTGTGTGTGTGTGGAAGGGAATTGGGGGGGGGATTACTATTTGAATAGAGGCAAATAGGCTCATATTAGACTATGCAACGCTTGGTGCCCATGTCAGTATCAGGCGTTGACAGGTGTGTTGGCAGCGCACAGCACGATTTATTTAGGGCGCGTTTGCTCGCTCCCGTTTGCATTATTACAGTTAGGTGAGGTGGCAGCTACTTGGAGAGGGAGAGAGGGAGGGAGAGAGTCCTCCTAAGATCATAAAAATGCTACTGTATATTGGCCGACTATGTGTTGCTTGTAATTAATCATGGCTGTAACTAAGCCCGTTGCCGCTGGGAGCTTTGTAGTCAAACCTCCCAGCTCGCCTCCCTCACTCGGTCTATGGAGTTGATTAGAATTCTATAATGTCTGGAGACGGCAGGGCCCGTTACTGAAAAACATTTTTTTTGGGGGGGGGGGCGGGGGGTGTCCATCCTCCTGACGTGATGCTTTTCTGTAGTCTCAGTCGAGCAGGAGCCCTAAAGAAGAGATGTGTCTTCTCTTTGCCTTGGTGCATTTAATCACGCGAAGGGCCAATTTCGAGGTCCCTCAGTACACAAGTGCCAAGCGTTTTACTATGAGAATGTAGAGCTGCGCGTGCGTGCGTGCGTGCGTGCCCGTGCGCGCTCGCGTGTCTATCATCGCACGGTCTTTCCTCCATATATTCAGAAATGGAGGTAGACTAGGCGACCTGTCATCTGGGGAGCCTCGTCATTTCCCCATTAGCCCAGTAAGCAGTGTGGATGCCAGCGCAAATAAAAGCGTGTTAGTCCGGATCCCGGTGCTTCCGTCCCCTCTACCCAGCTGCCGCCAGTCACTTATCGATTCCAATGATGCGTTTCTTGGTCAGGGGGTGGGTACTGTTTCATGGCATTAGGATTATTGGTCGCTATATATGTATATGCTCTGCTTTCATTGAAAAGCCACGGACGCATCGGGTGCATGCGTTCTTTTCGCATGTAGCTGGATGAACAAACCGATCGCAGAGAGCCGCTTTCTTTAGTTCTAATTGTCGGCGGCTGTGGGAGCCTGCAGACCCCCTCTCCCCGCCCCAGTGTCTGGTGGAGGAGAGCTGTTTCTGCTGCTCTCTCTCTCTCTCTCTCTCTCTCTCTCTCACTCTCACTCTCACTCACACACACACACACACAAGCACACACACAAGGCTATGCCATTTTCCTTTGCCCATTCATTGGAGACAGGGAATATTTAGTAACACCATGCACAGCCTAATTGGGAGCCATGTCCTAATTGGTCATCTGGCAACCAGATACTGTAAAGCCAGCCTGTCCTCTCCAGGGATATGCAGGATTCAGTGTGACTGTGTATGATGATGATGTGGGTAATCATAATATGAAAACACCCACATGTGCAGACGTACATATACATGCACACATATGCTTGATCGATTTCAGTGTGGGGACACTGTGACATTAGCTCACCCATTACACCAATGAATCTAATGCAGCTGCTTGATAATTTAGCTGTACAGTAGCGCTACATTACAGAAGACTGTTATCGCCAGCTCATTGTTTTCAAGCTGCCTCGCTGGCTGGCAGCCCCCGTGCTCTCATTTCTACGGCAGGAAGAATGGCAACGATTCAAAGAAAAGGTCTCATGATTACGACAGTGTCATTTTAATGCACCATAGTGCCATCTCTTGTTTTCTAGTTGTCTCTCACTCTCTCTCTCTCTCTCTCTCTCTCTCTGACTCTCTCTCGCTTCCACACACACTCAAAAACACACAGGTCCTGAAGCCCGGTGACCTCATAGCTGACGCTTCAGTCAAAACTGCAGGCTGCACAGTTATGTGTTGCCTGCACTGAATCAGGACTCCAGCAATGAATCCTTTGTTTTCTCCGGCACAGACTCATCACATGACCCAGAAGGAATACAGTGAACTATTACTGTGAGATGTGCAGTGATTGTTAGAAGATATACAATAGTCTGCAGTAATTACATTACCCTGTGTTCTGCTGCCCCTGCTGAGCTAATGAAGAGCTGCTGGTAACGACGATGAGTAATTCCAAGATTATCCCAGGCTGAGTGGTTGAAAGTTTTTCTTACAGGCCACCTTATACTCTAATTTCAAAAGGATATTTTGGGTAGTTTGGATCACAAAGTATCAATCAGAAGCTTTTGTAGTCTTCGGTCTTACAAGAAACCCCAGGACACAGTCTGAGCAGACATCAGAGGTACTTAGTGAGGCATTTGATCAACACATTTTTTTTTAAAGAGTCAAATCAGTGGCACTGAGACCTGAATCTTCCATTCAGGGCAGTTGTTGTTTTTGGTCTTGTTGAAAGAAAATATTAGCTGAATGCTTTCGAAAGGCAATATAATTAACACCATAATGATTCTGGACAATCTAAAACACCCCAAAAGAGAATGGCTTCATGTTATATGTCAAACCAGTTGACACCTAAATCATTTTTTATCCCCCGGGCCTTGACATGAAGTAAAGTACTGTACATTTTGCCTCCTTGTTAACAGGTTTGGCTCCTCCAAAACACTTCTTGAATGAGAGCAGTAATAACAAAAAGCATGAATTGCCTTAGTGCCTCGCAGACCTTTAGCATGGTCTAATGCAGTCAGGTGTCTTCTATGTGAGCTTTTCACACCTAAAGGACTAAAATTCATGCTGCTTCTGGATTAAAAATACATCTGACATTTGATGATGCCAGGGCCTCACCTTTTCAGGTTTACTCCTTTGTTAACGTATACAGTGTGGTGTTGTGATGACATGCTTTACTACTGCATAATGCAGCTGTCAGTGTGACAGAGAAGATTGAAACATTTCTTAAATCTGATTACATTTTGAACTCTTCCGCTGTATTTTAAGGAAATGCAGTCAATGCCAGTTCAGTCTTGCATCAGCGGAGCGGGGAAGGAAGTAAGTTGTTTTTTAGTGGGACATACAGTGAGGTTGCCAAGCGCTCCAGCCAGCTCACCAGCATGAGGAGCTAATTCAGTATCTGTATCAGGCCTCCATTTACCAGCTAGCAGTCCCCATCTTTGGAATGTCCATATACTAATCATGAAGAAATTGCCACGACTTGTTTTCACTGGTGATGAGGCTAGTGCCTGTGTGCACGTTTGATTCAGAAAACTGAAGGATGGTAGTTGCACAAAGAAATTCTTTATTGCGTTGCCCAGGCTCACTGACGTAAAGACGCCTGCATGAGGCACTGAATCAGTCCAAACCACTTAAAAGTATAAAGGCCAGTACAAGCCCCTGAGTATTATTGACCAGATAGTGAAGAATATGGGAGGAAAGAAGAGAGCGACATGAGGCGCTATAATAATGCTGATTGCCTGAATCCATACCATTTTGGCCCACAGTTTGCAGCATGAGCCACAGGCCTTATCCAGTTAAAAGGGGGATTTAAGATATGCAGACAGAGATTTACAACAAAACTGGAAGCTTTGTGGAGTGAGACCACATATTTGAATCACAATCACATACTTACAACACAGATTTACCTTCTTGTTATCTTGCTTACAGCCTTTTAGCAATTTCATCTGATCTCATCAAATTCATAGTGACTGATACCTTAAAACAACAGATCGATATCACTCTCATATCTGTCCGTTGAATATAGTGTAAGGATACAGCCAGCAGTCGATTTATTTAGCTTAGTGTGGAAACTGAAAATGGGGAAACAGTCAGAAGGTGACAAAAACCGAAATGAATCAACCACTAATTAACTCTTTATACTGTATCTTGACTGTTTAATCTGTAAAAAAAGTATGATACAGGTTGTAGTTTTCTGAGGGTTTTGTGCCTGGAGTCTTGCTTTGAGGTTGCCTGACAACCTGCAAAGACTTCAGGAAGTCACTGCTCCAGGCCAGGAAATAGTCCGACACATATCCACCTGCAAATACACAATGCTCCAATTTTTATTGCGGATTAAACAAACAAGACATAACGTGTTAATTTGTGAGTTTTAGAGGTGCTTTTAGGCACATTTTATTGTCTTTGCACAGAACGGCCAGCTGTTACCCTGTTTCCCGTCTTTGTGCTAAGCTAAGCTAACCAGCTGCTGGCTGTAGCCTTACATTTAATGGACAGACATGAGAGTGGTATCAATATCCTCGTCTACGTTAACTCTCAGCAAGAAAGTGAATTAGCGTATTTTCCCAAAATGCCCAACTATTCCTTTAAAACACAGACTATCAATCAGCACTGTGTACTATTTGCACTATAGGTGAGTTGAACGGCAATAGTTTCATTCTTGTCTCCTCAAGACGTTTCTCAAGTTGCAGGACTGCAGTGTGTATGTTGCTCAAATACATCTTTCATTTCATTCACAGTAACCTGAGATTCTAAAGGTTCACAGTGGATGTACAAGCAGAGATCCAAAACCGATCATTTTATTAGAGTTGTCATCACATTATTACGTTCTGAGTATTCTTTATCTTGTCAAAATTGCTAATTGCAAACCATCAGGCATTACTGTCACATTTCCATAGGCATACATTAGTCTGTGTTGTCTCAAACTGCCAGCTCACTCTTGCAGTGTCCTTTCTCATTTGTTGCACAGGGAAGTTTATTGAGGGGGAACTAATGCAATGTCTGCTCTCTTTTTCAGCTGTTACCCCTGGTGCTGTGAGGAGCTCTGCCTCTTGGACACAATTTAGGAGCATCGGTCCTCCTTTATCCCTTCCTTCCCCATAACCCCTTCCCTTCCTCACCCTCCGCCTATCCTAGCCACCCACAGAACGGCTTCCCTGTTGATCCTCCTTCCTCTTGCATAACACAGGAACACATAAGCATTCTGATCATTTACCATGCAGGTTGGGACTTTGTGAAGGAAGACAAGTGAGCAAAGGCGTACAGAAGTGAGTGCTTGAGAGAGAAAAAACATAAAGGCAATAAACAGAGGAAGATATGCAGACCAAAGGATTGATATTTTTGGAAAACTGAAGATGTAAAGATTTATATTTTGTACATCAAACTTTTAGTACAAGCTCATAAAAACCTGAGGCACTAAGACAGACATTCTGCACGCACAATCTGCTGTTTAGTTTTCTTTATTAACTTGGCGCACACACACACACAGCGGTCTCATGATGATGTGCGAGGTGATGCCCACCATTTCTGAGGATGGGCGAAGTGGGACTGGCGGGGGCTCCTCCTCACCTGCCGGGACAGGAGTCGGAGGCGCCGGAGGTACGATGGGAGGAGGAGGCCTCAGTGGGAGGGAGCCCAGGGGTGGAGGAGACGAAGGCGGCAGCACAGGGAACCTGGAGTCGCTGATGGTCAACATGCTGACAGAGAGGGAGAGGCTGCTGGAGAACCTGAGGGAGACACAGGACTGCCTGGGCACAGCTCAGCTCAGGCTCCGCGAGCTCGGCCACGAAAAGGAGTCACTTCAGAGGCAGCTGTCCATTGCTCTGCCACAGGTACAACTGAGTGTGTGTGTGTGTGTGTGTGTGTCTACAATCTGTGCATATGGAGGAATCCGTCTTAGTTTGGAAGTGAAAGTATGTGTTTGTCTTGGCTGATAGAGCAAGTGTGTTAAGTTGAACACTCCTCCTTGGGAGGTAACATTGTTTATCCTCAGTGCTATCAGTGTCTGGTTATGTATGAGAGTGTTCTTCTGAGTGCGTGTCATTGTGACGCGAGCTCATGAGACAGTAAGCCTTTGCAGTGACAGTTCATGCAGAGAGACGCAGCTAGAAAGTGGATGTTAAATACTTCCCCGTCTGCATCTTCAGAGTTTTCCTCACTAATGTTCTTACTAATGCAGAGGGTTTACGTTCCTATCATTTTCTGGCTATTTAGTCTAAGTTGCATCCGCAATTTCCCTCTTATTGTCTAATCAGGTTTTATTATGTTTGTTGACCATGCTGTTAGTGGATGATTAATGATGCTGCAAGCTAATATTTGTTTATGGCTTCAGCTTAATTTAAATGAATACTTGAATTCCCTTCAGTTTATTTCTGAAATTCCTTATTAATAATAGCTGAAATATGAAGATTGTATCCTACACCATGAACAGCTTTCTCTTTTTTCACTTCCCCAGACAAATCCCCCGCTCTATTGGGTTACAGCATGTATAGTTTGCTGTCACACTTTGCTGTCTTTTCAGCACCATACAGGAAGCCCTGTTATGTTGTATTAATCCTCAATCATGTTTTAATCCAGCATCAAGAGATCTAGTCATTGTCACCATCATGTCATGTTTTCTTGAAGGAGAGTCAGAAAAAGTATTTTTACCAAGTTTGATGTTAAAATGTGAACGGAGACAGAAAAAGTGAGAAGAGCGCTTCAAACGTTGAACATTGAACATGGAGCGTGTTGAGTCACCAGAGTCTCAGTATTCCTCAGACAGCACATAACATTGTCACATGTTGTTTGGTTGTTATGCTTACTGTCATTTGTATATACAAGAAGCAGATCTAATTTCATGAAAACCTATGGAATCTAGTACAATACAATTTAGCATATTGCTGTCCCATATACTTAAACATATTTGTTACAAATGACAAGATAATGACAAAACACCCCAAATAACATTTAGCCAGTAGAGCTGAAACAATTGGTTGATTAATCAATAAGATGATCAGCAACTATTTTGATCATTCATTCCTTAATTGTTTTGATTAATTGTGGATAAAATGCCACAAATTCCCTTGTTCTAGCTTCTCAGTTGGGAGGATTTGTTGCATTTCTAATGTAAAGTGAATATCTTTGTGGACTGCAAATTCATTTAAATTAATGGAGGCCATGGTAGCCGATAAAGAAGTGAGATGAAATAGCAAAGAAACTATAAGGGGACAAGGGAAGCCAACTGAGAAGCTGACCCCTATCCAAACAAGAAAGAATCCCATAAGGCCAAGAGCCAATGGACCCACTGTGTCACCATCTGTATAGATCTCTCTCTTCGCTCTGTCTCTCTTCCCTCCTCCATGTAAACGCAGACCAGATTCATGTGTATACTTTAAACAGTTTTTGAAACATAAATCAGGTAACCCCGTCTGTAAACATTTACACGTCACTGTCATTCTCATAAATAGCAATGGCCTCTAAGCTGAAGGCTTTGGTGGTGTTTTATGGAGACTTAAAGACATCACTGACCGTGGACTGTACCAGTGTTGTTTGCTGGGTTTGTTTGGTTTAAGGAAACGTAAGACAGGATCTCCTGTTTGCACTCTGTTTCAGCGTTATGCAGGAGTTAAAAACTGTATTCCCAGCGCTGTTGTAAAGGACATATCGATGCTGTGTTTTGGGGGTCTCTCTTGTGCATTCCAGTGCAGAGCCATTGTGTAACAGTGTGATGTAATCCATCCGTGAATGCGAGTTCACAGAGGAGGATGAGCGAGAGAGAGTGGTGGTGGAAACTGTGCCAGTGATTTACATGATTGTTATGTAGGTTTACATCATGTACCTCTTCCTACATTCCCGGCCTCTTTTGTCTCACAAAGTGTGTTTCTGGAGGGCTTTGGTTATGTACATTTTTTGCATTATGTGTACCTTTATGTGTGTGTGTCTGCTGAGAGCAGCTGATTCGGTATCATTTCCAGAGTCGCTAGATTTGGCTATGTCTGGCCTGAATTACTGTTTGTTCCTTCGAACACTCGCCGCAGCTCAAGCGTCTGAGCCAAGACCACTTACACTATTAAAACCATACATTTAAACAGTTTGTTTTCTGTGCCCCTGAACGCAGCTTGTGTGTTCCACAGGAGTTTGCTGTGTTGACTAAAGAGCTGAACGTTTGCCGGGAGCAGCTTCTGGAGAGGGAGGAGGAGATTGCTGAGCTCAAGGCGGAGAGGAACAACACACGTGTAAGATGTTTAGCGGCCATTTTGCTTATTAGCACTGTAACAGCCTCTGTGTTATCTTCCTCACCCATTGTGGCTGTGTGGGTGTGACACTTTCATTTGCTTCTGGGTTTTTTTCTTCTTCTCCTTCTCTTCGTCTTTCTCCTGCACATTCTCGTTTCTCTTCATGACTCCATTTTGTGTCCGTATCTGCTTTCCTTATCTCTCCCACTCACTCCTTGTCCCTTTCTGCTACCCGGTGCTCTTCTCACCACCCCAATTTCATCTCATTGTCGCTCTTCACTCCTCTGAGCCTTGTCTGTCTCTTTCCCCTCTCCCTTCTCCTGCCTTGCTCTCTCTGTTTCTGTCCCTTATTCTCTTTCCCCTCCTCATCCTCCGTGTCCCCGTCCATCAAACTCCCTCTCTCTGTTCACCTCGTTGCATTCTCCTGCCACCTCCCCATCTCCGTCCCCTTCAACCCACTCACTCCTGTAGTTGTTGCTGGAACACCTGGAGTGTCTGGTGTCTCGCCATGAGCGCAGTCTGAGGATGACAGTGGTTAAAAGACAAGCCCAGTCCCCAGCAGGGGTCTCCAGTGAGGTGGAAGTCCTCAAGGCCCTCAAGTCCCTGTTTGAGCACCACAAGGCCCTGGATGAGAAGGTGGGTCAAACACTCTCACCACTCACCACTGCTAAATTAGCTGACCTAGCACCAAGCTGACCTTCCTGCTCTCTATCTGCTGGATGTGTAAATATGCTGTTTGCTTACATGTTAGCCAAATTAGCTTCAAAGGTACAGTATGTCAGTATTGTGTTTACAGCTTGTTTCTGCTGCCCCCAAGTGGCAAAGAAAACCCCAGTTATTGCAGCCTTAAGAATAAAAGCTATTGAAAATATTTCATTTGACTTCAAAATGTAAGAGAGCTCCAAAAGTCATTCATACCATTGTGAAGTGATAGGCCTATGTAAGCTGCTGCTTTCTCATAAGAAAACACACATTTCATAGGTGTTAAACCACAATATTTTAAAAAAGATTAACAAGGGTGCAGGTGAAGGGTAAATCTTTGCAACTCATCTGCTATTCCCGCTCCGAGCATGCATGTGATCCTGTGCTACTCTGAACGCTCCCTCCTACACTTTGCTGCACTTGATAAATGCTTTTTATTTTTCACTCTTACTGAACAGTTTTTCAGTTGGCACTTGATAAACACAGGCCCAGGTGAATAAATCCTCTCAGCCTCATTGATTGTCTCATCAGGATGATCACATTCAAAATGCTAGTGTGGGATCAATTGAATAGCAATGTAGTCCACAGAAATACCCTTTGTCAAGAAATCCTATAGCGATGCGGGTGTTTTTGCCTCTTGAGAACTGTTTAATAGGCTCTATCACCTTGTATCTTTTTCTTGCTCTTTCAGGCAGGTGAAGAAGATGCGGTTATTTTAGGAGAGTAAAAAGGGCAAATACATTTTAGCAATACAAATGCAGCTCAAATCGTGATTTGTAAGTGCCATGGTTGTCAGTCTTTTCTTCCACCACACAGGTTCGAGAGAGGCTCCGTGTTGCCCTCGAGAGGGTGTCCATGTTAGAGGATCAGCTTGCTGCGTCTTCTACAGAGGTAAAGTCCAACGTGAATTATTTTCTGTGTCTCAAGGATGCCTTAGCTTGGTGTGAAGAAAAAACATTCATTTGTATCGTCTGTTTGCACATTTTTGTCTCCCCCTTTCCAGGTAATCTCTTTAAGAGACCAAATTAAAAGACGTCAACAAGGGGTGGACGGCGGGAAAGATGTAAGGGAGGGTTTTATGCATGTTGGTTCCAGTTGTTTTTGTGTACGTGTTAGCGTCCAGAGAGTCAGTAGAAAAGTAGATGTATGGGTACCATGCTGTGTCAGTGTGATTTTAACTCTAAGTCGTACCTCATCCACATGTCATTCATTTCAGCTACAACCTTAGTTAGTTCAAACTGATTCTTTTTCCTCACCACTCTTTCTCTTTCTTCTATGTTGTAATCATTTCAGCGTCTGCCCAATGGTCCCTCCACTGGCCTGGAAGACAGCGAGCTGGAAAGACAGCGAGAAGGAGAGATAGAGCGTCAGAGAGCTGAACTCTCCCAGCTGAGGGAGAGGCTGGCCCTCATGTGCCGGCAGGTGAGTTTATGTTTCTGTACATCTGACATGGCGGGGACCAATGTGAGGTTTGGAACTTCTGAGTGAGGGCACTTTTGCAAAGCGAGGACACCGTCTGTTCTTCGAGGGGGCATCTCAATGTTAGCATGTGGTGTCAGGGTTAAATGTGAAATCTAGCTGAAATGTTTCAGTTAATATGTAGTCATTACATCCATCTGAGTGATCGGAGTGTAATGAAACAGCAACACTACTTAGCCATTGAGAAATTGTTTGCTGGGTCACACCTGTCCAGTTGACAGGGCTAGTGCTCTTTAACTTCATCCCTTCAATAAATGCTGTGTTTGAAGTCATGTTAGCTTGATGATATTTTCACTTCATACCAACAGAACTGAGGTACAGTACAGTACCTCAAAAAATTTGCTAGATAACAATTTGCTAGATATGATCATCTTTGCTGTAGTCGGAAATTGCGGAGAGTTACAAATTGACGTTTTTAAGGTTAGAATAACTATTAAGAAAAGGTTAAGTTTAGGGGTGAACTAAGGGCTGATGTAATTGTGTGTGCATTTGTACTGTATCAGTGCAGCTGTTTATCTGTTTTGTTTTCTAGTTTACTTAATATAATGAATGCTGACGATTACAATAAATTATTTTAGTGTACTCCATTGAGTGGAAGCTACTCCACAAGTATTTCTAACAGTATATCCCAAGAAGGAGAGGGGTCTGTGTTCATACTGGTCTCTCTCTTCCCTCTTGTGGTTGATTAGAATATTGCAGCTGCTTCAAAAAGCCATAATTGTATAACTGCATAGTGCACAATTAGACACCATTTGAATTTAATCATAGTGTATGTAGCACTGGCCAACAAAGTTTTGTGTAATGGTTCAAACGTATTTAGGTAAAGTTGACAAAATGACTGACAAAATGTACAAGACGTAGTCTGCCTCTAGGTTACTGTGTGTTAGATGCATCAGACTCTCAGCATGTTACACTTATGTCAGTGATGCTTTTCAGGAGTCTTACATTGAGCAGACAGACGGATTTGTAATGAATCACTGTCACGTCTTTTTACATTGGGGCTTCAGCAGTCAACACTGACTCACGTAGGTTCAAGCTGTGTCATTTTGTGTCCCTTTGTGGTGTCACGTCAGGTTGGGGAAATAGAGGAACAGCTTGCGGCCGCCAGGAGGGAGGTGACGAAGTCGGAGGAGGCCAATCAGAAGCTACAAAGGGAAGTGAAAGAGGTCTGTAGGGCCGATCTGTCACCTTCCTGTCCAAGACCCTGAGCTCCCTCGATTCCCGGGGCTCCAAGCGTATATTTGAACACAATTGGGATATGTTAGACAAGTACTGATGTGCATTATTTTGGGGGTGTAATGAGAGGGAAATGAAGAGAAGGTAAAAGGTTATGTGGTGGATTTTTGCTTATTTTGCTTATTGCTTATACGGAAGTCTACACTAAAATGCAGAATAAATTGTAAATAGACTCCTAGTGTACAACTCATGCTGGCTATCCACACAATAAAATGTTAGGTATCTCTTACCTGGCCATTTCTTATCACATAAATGTGTAATAAGAACAGTTAGTTAACATGAAAGCAACCTGGACTGCATATCATCTTGCTCCATGATACATTTTTGCTTCCTCTAGGCCCTTTGCCAAAGGGAGGACATGGAGGAAAGGATTACAACACTAGAGCGCAGGTAATGTGGACTCACATACTCACATACATTAGCTGTGCTGAACATAGCAGAAGGACCATATGTTTCACCTCTTGGCTGGAAATGTGTTACAAAGGTGTCCTGACACCTCTTTATACAGTCTAAGGTTGTTTTACATAATAACATTAGCATTATGTTCATATTAAGAATGCAGCACTGTGCCAAAGAGAAAAAGCTGTTTGAAAGCTTGAATGTAACTTGATGTCCTACTGCTCTAATAATATCTGCAGTATAGACAATGATCTGTAAGGGTCAGTATACTTTAAATGTTTAATTGAGGAGTTGAGATCAGAAATTATGTAGTTTGAGTCACATTTTTTATATTGTATTACAAACTATAATGGCACAAAGGTGCTTAAAAAAATCAACAAATAATGTTTGTTTTTTAACCCAGAAATTCAATGGAACCTGGGAATTTATTCCAGCCCTGACAGTGTCTGCAGGCTTCCTCGCAAGCTGCATACAGCCCCAGCAACATAGAAACTAACAGCTATGCCAAACAGCCTGCACCAAGAGAGTCAGGAAGCTTCTATGTTGCAAACATTTGTTGCAAGAATCAACAAATATAACATTTTGATCATCTTAGAGTTTCTCCCATCTGGATTATCTAGTGGCATTTTAATGAAGTGAGCTGAAAAATGAGAGGGACAAAAGTAGAATTTTGAGAAGGCCCCAGTGAAAATTACAGCCTTGCAGTTAGTATATCATGTTTGGCTGGCAGAGAACTGCAGCTCTAATAATTTGATGGTGGCTTGGTGTTGAATGCAGGTACCTCAGCGCCCAGAGGGAGGCGACTTCTCTCCATGATATCAAAGACAAATTGGAAAATGAGCTGGCCAGCAAGGAATCACTGCACAGACAGGTAACTAATGTGTCAAATAATCCAGTGTCCAACAACAGTCAATTGAGGTGTATTTTGTAATGCATATATCAAGCACTTGCTATGTTTTATGAAGTTATATGGAAGTATTTAAACATCTAAACATGGATCTGTTACATTATTATTATATTTGGTACAAGAAGATTTTTGAACTGATCTCCAATCACAGTTTGTGTTTTGGTTTGTGTCTCCAGAGTGAAGAGAAGAACAGACAGCTACAGGAACGTCTGGATGAAGCCAAGCAGAAGCTCCAGCAGACCCTACAGAGGGCAGAGACACTGCCTGAGATCGAGGCCCAGCTAGCCCAAAGGGTTGCTGCTCTCAACAAGGTACTTTGATTCAGGGGCCATCACATACTGTACCTAACTGACCAGACAACCTGCCACTCAGATTTAGCTCTAATAGTTACATTTGAAGAGCTCTATCAGTTGATCAATCAATCAGAAAATCATGCCTCATTTGAACAAAAGTCCTCAAGCTTTTATTTGGATCTATTTTCAGTCCATAGAAGCATATGGATATATTTGTATGTTTCCTCTATTTCAGGCAGAGGAGCGCCATGGAAACTTTGAAGAGCGACTACGGCAAATGGAAGCTCAACTCGAGGAGAAGAACCAAGAGCTGCAGAGGGTAACGGAACTTATTTTTCCCTACATGGCTACATTTCCCATTTTAAACAAAATTCAAGTTTGTGGTCCACTTTCTTTTCTATCTTGAGCTCCTTGCCCTTCGTTTCAGGCGAGGCAGAGGGAGAAGATGAATGACGAGCACAACAAACGGCTCTCAGATACGGTGGACAAGCTCCTGTCTGAGTCCAACGAGCGACTGCAGCTCCACCTCAAAGAGAGGATGGCGGCACTAGAGGAGAAGGTAACAAAAAGAGTAATTAGTGGTGCAGAATATTTTAAGAATAAAAAATAAGAATGGGTAAAACAGTGTTTTTCTTCTGCTCTGCTAGAATGCTCTTTCAGAGGAACTGTCCAATATGAAGAAAATCCAAGATGATCTTCTAGCTAATAAGGTATTCACCTTTTCAGCTGTTATCATTTTAGTCTCATGTTCTGCATGTGAAAGGTCGAGGCATTTTTTTAACCTTCCACTTTCCCTACGAACAAAGACACATGATGCTAAATAACAAATAGTGGTAGTTAATTAACAAATAGTGGTCATTTTCCCTTGGAGCAAAAGCTAATTATAGTATTTTCTCCTCTGTGCTTCAGGAGCAGCTCCTTGCTGAGCTGGAGCGAATCCAACTGGAGCTGGATCAGCTGAGAGGCAGGCCTGGCTCCTCTTATTCCAGGTTAGCCACAATGAATGGTTGAGGGAATTTATTTATACAATATGTCCTACATTCTGTGAACGCCCCAATAAAAACAAAGTCTCCCAAGGGATATGTTCACTGCTCCCTTTTGAGCACAAATGTTTGTTTACTCCTGTTTAGCCGTAATGTATTACCACTCAAATCTATTTTGAAAAGTCAGTATTCAAACTGTACCTAGAGGCTGTTGGTCTTGCTGACAAAATTGCAAATAATACATACATCCTTAATTCATATGGATACGATGGCCATGTTTTTGAAAATGGGGACATTGTGATTTTCACGTTCTGTGGCATATAACTAATGAAGTCTGCATCTCACCATAGGACGGGCAGCGTGAGCTCACTCCCCTCCACACTTTTTCGAAGATCTCTTCCAGGGAGCGCCTCAGAGCTGCGATACCCTCAGGGCGGAGGCTCGCTCCCGGCCGGCTACAGCAACTCTTCTAGTGGGGTGGTGGTCAGGCGGGCACATCGTGGCCGGTGGGGGGGTCCTAGAGACGATAGTAACAAGGTGTTAATCTCAGTCTGAGATAATGATGATGTTGATAAAATGCGTTATTGGGATGACAATTTTCTGCATCCTTCCCACCATTTTTTTACTATTCCCAGTATGGAGAGTGGGACAGCGGCACGATGCTGGGTCCGGGTTTTGAGGGTGGTGTGGATGGAGGCTGCTCTGACGACGAGGACGACAGGGAGACTCTGTTCGGATCTGAGCTGCTCTCTCCCAGCGGACAGACAGATGTACAGACTTTGGCCATCATGCTACAGGAACAACTGGAGGCCATCAACAAGGAGATTAAGTGAGTTTTACAAGACTACTTTGAGATCCTAAGACTATTTAGGCAACCAGTATTTTAGCCTATATTCAAAATGATGTGGATTTTCGATTAGAATAAAGACAGTAAAGCCTGAGATTTAAAATCTTCTTTTCCTCTCAGGCTGATTCAGGAGGAAAAGGAAAGCACAGAGCTGAGAGCAGAAGAGATTGAGAGCCGGGTCAGCAGCGTGGCCCTCGATGCTTCATCTCTTCCACCCTCCTCTCTGGGAGGACGGGACAGCATCGGGAGGGGATACATGACTCCCTCCATCACCTCCTCCACGTTGGCGTCTCCCTCACCACCCAGTTCTGGACATTCCACCCCTCGCCTGCCACATTCCCCTGCTAGGGAGACAGACAGACAGGTACTGTGTTGAAGTTGTGATATAAACCACAAATGCGCTTCAAATGAGGACAATGTAGGGAAGACCCTATGTGAACTGACCCAACTCTTTCCGCCCTGCAGAATAGCAAAGATGGTGAGGAATGCAGAGCACTTGCACTGATTGACTCCACCCCTCCTCCTGTTCCTCGAGCCCTACGACTGGACCGAATGACACACACTCACCCGGGGGCCGGCCTTGATGACCACCGTGAATTTCGCAGGTACTCTCAACACGGTGTACCCGTTTGACTAACAAACTAAATGCCCTCAGTGTCTGTGTTGACTTCTCGGTTCTTCCTTGTTGTTCCTGTCCCCGCCGTTCTAGTCTCTCTGCTGATGGTGCCATCACTGCTAGCCAGGATTCCCTCCACAAAGCCAGCAAAAAGAAAAGCATTAAGTCATCCATTGGTCGCCTCTTTGGGAAAAAGGAAAAGGGGAGGATCGGCGCACCTGGGCGCGAATCTGCCTCGCTAGGTCAGTAAACTGATTGGAAACTGTCATTTTGTCGTCCAACTGACAAATGTATCTATTTACAGTAAGTTAATCATCAACAGTGAGGCTGACACATAAAAATAACTATCAGTTTTAACCTTTGACCTCTCCAGCCTCCACACCCTCTGATGACCTGGGTTCAGCCGACCCGTTAGGCCTCACTAAACTTGGGACCGGAACAGTGGAAAAAGACCGCCGTAGCAAAAAGAAGTGAGATCAGTCATCTTTCCACATACTTCTCATGTTGTTCAGAGATCTTTGAAACCCCCTGTAGGCTGCAGTGTGTTAGTAAATGACACAGTCAGGTGCCACTGGTAGAGCATGACACTAACCAGGCCTGTGCTGGGGCTTTGATTCCACTTGAGCCATTCATTTAAAAAAGAAAAATGCATGCCCTTGTGTGCACTGCAAGGTACAAATGTCATGGTTAACATCTCAAGTTCAATGGGATTTCCTGTTTATAGAAGAAGACAGTGGTGATGTGAAATATGAAGAAATGAATCTCTGCCAAACTTATGTTTTCCACTCTCCTTGCCAGGCACGACCTGCTAGAGGAAGCCTGTCGTCAGGGTCTGCCTTTCGCCTCATGGGATGGCCCGACTGTTGTTACATGGCTTGAGGTACGTCATGGCAAACTGCCCTGTTAAATGGGAGGATCAATTCAGTTCAGTGTGTGGATAGTCTGATATAATGTGTCACTAATGAATCTATGTCAATATCCAGAGTCTTTTCCGTTGGGGGTAATTTTAGTAATACAGGGTGAGGATAGTGTTAGGGCAGTCCATGTGCAACAAATACAAAAGTGACACTCACCTGATAGTTTGTGGAGCATCATCATTAAGTGTTGCCGTTCTCCAATCCTCTTTCCGTTTATCCAGCTGTGGGTGGGGATGCCGGCATGGTATGTGGCAGCGTGTCGTGCCAACGTGAAGAGCGGCGCCATTATGGCTAACCTGTCGGACACAGAGATCCAGAGGGAGATTGGCATCAGCAACCCTCTACACAGGCTCAAACTCCGCCTGGCCATCCAGGAGATGGTCTCCCTCACTAGTCCATCTGCACCTGCAAGCACTCGCTCTGTAAGGCTCAGTAAAATGCATTACACAAGTCATGCGTCCACACAGCTGGGACGTTAACAAACCCATACACTTGTGTGAAGGAAGAAGACTGATATTGCATTTGTTTGCTGTCATTACAGTCGACCAGTAATATTTGGATGACACATGCTGAGATGGAGTCTCTCACTGCTGCCACCAAACCAGTAAGAATATTACATTTCATCACTTATTTCATTTACATACAAATGTAATATAATTAATTGTTTTACGTTTAATATTGGCCATAGCAATATGATCAAAGGTCTCACATTGATAAGCTTTTTTCTTTTTCTTTGTCTCTGATTAGGCATGTTTGGCTACACCTTTCCCTTACTATTCCCTCAAATTCTGTTTTGATGTAGTGTTTTTCCAACTAATTCTTCTCTCACTAACAAAACTTTTCCTCCTTCCTCCCTCTCCCTTTCCCTCTCTTCTTCCCCATTCTGTCCTGACACGGATTCACCGTAACACACACACACAAATACACTCACCCCGGTGATCTTTCCCTCTCTTTGCAACTCTCTGTCCCTTTTGTCTTTCGTTCCCTCTCTGACTGAACCACAAGGAGCAGAAGGAGTTCAGCTGGGACCAGGTGAGTCTCTGGCAGTACACAGGTGATCATCGCATAGTGCAGTATAATGTGGCAATCATTACACACAGGCTTAACTAGTCTGGTGTTAGTTCAAAAGAAATTCAGGATCTGGAGGAGGACTAAGGACTGCCTAAGCCTGCTTTTAATCACAAACATAACTTATTGCACTATGAACACTATTTATGCAAAACACATCTCAATTGTGATGTGCTAGCTTGTATGGTTACGTAATGTATTATTCCCTCACACAAGCGCAAGCTGACAACTTGTCTGGACTCCATTGTTCCTCATAAAAGCCAAGGGCTGCAAACCTTAGCTGAGCCTGTTTTCTGTCCTTTGAACATAAAACTGTCCCTGATCAGATGGCTATAGGGAAAACCGGAAGGGCTCTGGGACACAGAGACCAACTGAGGACAAACATTTCAGTTAAAAGACATTTTCTTCAGCGTTGGCACTGTGTCTTGTCTGTTAGAATGCCTCAATCAAACTCTACCACTTTGTAATAAAGCACCCTCAAAAGGGTTTTTAAGCAGCAATTAATGGCTTTATTAATGGGTAATAATGGTACATCATTTGTTAATATTTTAAAGCAACTAGCCGGTGCTTTAATGCTTCAGGAAGTTCCTCAAATGGACATTATATAAGTGGTCGATGTTAGAAAGTTCATGTCAAGTTCTATATAAATGTATTTCTGTTCCAGAGACCCTGTAGCCCTTTTTCCAGTAGGTAAGAGGTCAAACAGTCTCTTTGAG
Organism: Gadopsis marmoratus; assembly: GCA_036023855.1. Lineage (NCBI taxonomy): Eukaryota > Metazoa > Chordata > Actinopteri > Centrarchiformes > Percichthyidae > Gadopsis > Gadopsis marmoratus. The sequence continues at coordinate 18,331 of JAVQJF010107632.1, forward strand.
GCTGGGTCTTCCTCATGATTTCAAGAGCTAGCTAAAATGACAGAACAGTGTCGGGCTGAAGGAGGATTTACCACAACCTGGCAACCCTAACGTTGTTCTTATCAATGACTTGTAACTAATCTGTGAAGCATAAGTAAATAGTTTATTAACTGTTAATAAGTATTATATACAGCTTATAATCCCTTTATAAAGGGTAGAAGTGGTACCAAACTCTAACATATAGGGATCATGGACACCCCTGAAAAGGCACCACCTCAGATGTTAGTCTTTGCTGTTTTAGCTTGCAATTCCCATTTTTCCTGTTACATGTGATGCATCAACCGGCACAACTGAGGGATGCCTTCCATGATTTCTGGCTGGCCAGCAATGCATATACAGCACTGCAGTTTATATAGAGTATCCAGGAAAAAGAGACAGCTGTAGAAAGAGGGACGTTGTGTTTATGGTTGCATTTTAAAGGGGCCCCCTGTTTTATGTACTTAAAGACTTGGCAAAGCACATAAACCATTTTGCGCTACAACAATAGACAGGACCTTTAAACACCCCTTGTCTGCCACATAATAAGCAGTCAAAGAATTTAAGAGTGACAAAATATCTAAATACTGTACTGTTTTTACCATTTTGTTATAGTGAACTAAAGTATGAAATTGAGGTCATACTCCTAGATGTTACAAATTCTAGTTGCTATTTATCTCCATCTCCCCCACCGTCCTCCAGATCCTGGCCTATGGAGACATGAACCACGAGTGGGTGGGAAACGAATGGCTGCCCAGCCTGGGTCTGCCCCAGTACCGCTCCTACTTCATGGAGTCACTGGTGGATGCCCGCATGCTTGATCACCTCACCAAGAAGGAACTGAGGGGCCAGCTGAAGATGGTGGACAGTTTCCACAGGTTGGAAAGAAAGATTCATGGGCTATTTGTGATGTTTATCAGACGTATTTGATTCCCTACTCCTTCTTTGCAACCTTTTCTTGGGTGTATATGTCTGCCAGCTTTGATGAAGATTAGAGTAATGTGTCCTTCTCACTTGCAGGGTGAGCCTTCACTATGGTATCATGTGCTTGAAGCGCTTGAACTACGACAGGAAGGAGCTGGAGAGGAGGCGGGACGAGAGTCAACACCAGAACCAAGGTGAGGCCTGTGGTTAATATCCAAATCTTCTATTCAGACATGAAGACGTTATGGTGTATATTGAACTGATGATAACTGCCTTTCTGTGTCCTTCTGCACAGATGTTATGGTGTGGTCCAATGAGCGAGTGATGTGTTGGGTGCAGTCCATCGGCCTGAAGGAGTTTGCTGACAACCTGTTAGAGAGCGGGGTGCATGGGGCCCTCCTGGCGCTCGATGACACCTTTGACTACACTGACTTGGCCCTCCTCCTCCAGATACCCAATCAGAACACACAGGTACTCCACAGTACTCCACCTTCATTGTCCGCTTGTTGACACTGAATGTAGAAAAACACCTCTGCAGAGCGATTATCTCACAACTGCTGTCAGAAATGGTCATTGCCGCACCTTCTGTTTGCCTAATTCAAGGATAATCCTATTTTTTATCTCTTCAATAATCTTAATTAGGATCTTAAATCCCTGTTTGCCTATCTTGTGCAGGCGAGGCAGCTCCTAGAGAAGGAGTACAATGCTCTCATCTCCATGGGAACAGAGAGGAGGCCAGATGAGGTAAGACAAAGCAGACAGACTGAAAATCAGTCAAGATAGTCACCCCTGCCATGAGGCGGGAGTGTGCGTTGATTGTAACCACCCTGACTAAGACTATTTTACTTGATAAAAGGGCCTTTGATCCAGTTTGTTAAATATGTGTCATGACAGGATCATTTCCTTTCTGTTGTAAAATAGCAGATTGAAATATCTCTCCTCCTTATAACGGGAGCCCAGTGCATGTAGCACTGCTGGCAAACTGTTGGCACGCCAAAGTGGTTCAGCTGTGTTTACACCACTGCTAATTGCTTAGTTACAGCATCCAGGACTAAAAACTATGCCACTGTGGTATATTGTCACAACAAATACTGCTTTGTCAAATACTACTTTGTTAAACCCCTCTAATGCATAATGAATAAGACCTTGAAATAGATAGCCTCTGTTATTTTGAATCACGGGTGTTATTGTTACTATTTCTGCAGGACGGCACGAAAACATTTACACGGTCCCCGTCATGGCGGAAGATGTTCAGAGAGAAGGACCTCCGCGGTGTGACCTCCGACTCCTCCGAAACATTACCTGCCAACTTCCGTGCCTCCGCCATCTCGACTCCTTCTGTCACCCTGAGAAAGGTCCAGAGTGAAGGTGAGGAGATCAGAGATCAGGCATTACACAGTGGGTTCTTACTGTTTAAACATTTGTGAGAGAGAGAGAGAGAGAGAAAAAAATAACCAATGTGCATTTTGAAATGTTAAACTAGTCACACTGTACACCAACAAACTAAGTCAAACACACTTAAATAAAATAAAAGATGGACACAGAAATCGCAGCAGAACATTGTGGTGATGGAAAGTCAGCAAAAGAAGAACAACAGAAAAAGCAGCAAAGGTGCCATTTGATTGGTTAGGGGTCTGCAATTTCAAGGTCATAAGCGTTTGACTGAATTTAAGCTTATGTTGAGATGTGATGGAGAGCTACTATATATAACCCCAAAAGAACAAAAAGGGAATGGGAAACAATTTTCCGCAAGGCAACACAACTAACCATGCAGTATTTTAGACAACACTAAAATGACCATGGTGATTCTAGCACTTATTAACCAGACATAATGGCTGATTAGCTACAGATTGTGTGTCATTTATACTACCAATAACCATTTTTCAAGGAATATGTTTTTCACTTCCTTCCTTTCAGGCTGCCATATTGGTTTCAGTCAATATCTGTTGTATTAAATCCGGACAAGATTATTGTGAAAAGGATATTGTGGATTTGGAGCTTTGTTATGTCTTCCTGCTATGTTGTGTTTTGATTTGGGGACACTTCAGCCCTACCCGGGAGGCTGGTCTTTTAGATGGACGGAAATACAGGAAGTCCCACACCCACAGACTATTTAGGTGAAAAGTCTCTTAAGTGGTGCTTTCGGTAACAGGGCCAGACATTAATGAATTATTTGACCGACGATTTCAACATGTCGGTCAGATATGAACATACTGGGCTGACATGCATGACATGACTGACATGATTTTAAATGAATAGTTCAACATTTTGGTTTATATGCTTATTCTTGCAGAGAGTTGGATTATGAAGATCAACACCACTCTTTTGTAAATATGAAGTGACCACTAGCAGCCGGTTATCTTATCTTAGCACACACACTGGAAACAGGGGGAAGCAGTTAGCCTCATTAGCTCAATAGCTCACTATTTATTGGTTTAGAGATGCTGGAAGGCAGATTTTGTTACCTTTGGACAAGGGCCAAGCTAGCTGTTTACCCCTATTCCAGTCTTTGCGCTTAGCTAAGATAACTGTCTGTTGGCAGTAGCTTCAGATTTGTACAAATAAGTAGATTTTCCTTCCTACATACATGTTTATTCTTACAAAGCTGCTGAAATTATTCAGCAAGCATATAATGGCCTCATAATAATTAGAACTGAAGAAGCGAATTTGGATTAATGGCAACATATCTACAATCAAACCCACAGATTTACTGATTTTACTTTTTAGTGTCTTTTTGAATCCTGTGTTTGTTCCATCAGTTTGATTTTACAATTTTGCATGTTCTATTTTGAACTACTGCACTGATTTAGGTTCATTTGCTCCACACTGGGTCATATTTCCTAATAACCGTCTTCTCTCTGTCAGTAAACTCTGGTCCAAGAGGAGAGTCGGCATCTGTGAGAACATATTCCTGCTAAAAGATAAGCACACCAGGTGAGAAAAGCACCCTCTCTGATGGTTGTATCTGTAGCTGAAAAAAATCATGTTTGAAGGCCAAACTTAATCTCAGCAGGGGCTATTACTGTTCTTTAAGTGTGTTTTATTCCATTTTGTAGAATACCCCACCTCTGCCCTTACCCAAGGAAAAAATATGTTTTTGAAGAAAAAAAAAACTGAGGATCAAAGTCAAAAATGGACACTAGAAGATGACCAACAAGACTCGAGCCAGATGTCTCGAAGAATTAAAGACACTGAGTGAATGATTTATGAAAAGATGATAAAGTAATGAGTGAATGTCTGTTTATCATCTCTCTCTCTCTCTCTCTCTCTCTCTCTCTCTCTCTCGCTCTCCTCTCTCTCTCTCTCTCTCACTCAATCCATCTTGATCCATAGTTGTGGCATGATGCTGTTTGATTCTGTAGAAAGTGGCCTGTAGAAAGTGACCATCGCCTGTCGTGAATACATCTTCTGTTTTTGAGTGTGAGATGGCAATATTGACACAATGAATTTATAGTTCTTAAATTGAACACATGCATTCCTGGTCAACGATACCCCAACACACACATCCCCCGCAGGTGATCTTGCTATAATTTAGGCTGACAACAGAGCATACTCTGCCTAGTAACACCACAATACAGTAATGTGTGAGGAGAGGGAGGTTCAGATGGAGAATCTCAGCGTACACAGGGGGGAAATGAGATGTATGTTCTTAAGCCATAACAGACATGAGATGCACAAATGTGAGTAGGACGGGCAATGAGACAATTAGCAAAGTGCTTTATGAGAAAATCCTGTTCAAACTGGGAACAAAATAAAAAAAGTTAAGCATTTGTGTTAATATGCATGCCAAATCAACCATTTTAGAGTGAACACCATGACATCAATCATCTAATGATGTGAAAGCTTGGGTCAGGACTTTGTAAAATGTGTGTATTTTATTTGTATCATTTTTTTATGATAACTGCTATTGTATGTATGTACAGTATGTATGTATGTGTGTGTGTGTGTGTGTGTGTGTGTGTATTAAACCGTACGTTCATTTCATACTTAGTTTTAAGACTGGCTGTAATTTCATTTTAGGATGAAAAAGGAAATCTGTTTTAAATTATGGACATTTAAGATTATGCTACTATGTGTACATTTTGAGAAAAAAAACAACAAATTGTGTTATGATTTAAATTCATATTACTGGAGAGTAGTGATGATAATTGAATATAATATGATAACAATAATGATAATGATTGTAAAAGCTGTAATTAAAAAAAACATAACTGTAAAATGCCACTGAAGGAGTTATTTGCGGTTTCCCCTCAGACACACTGACCGGTCACAGAAGATCACAGGTAAGTGGCTGTAACAGGCAGGGAGGGAGATGCTTTATTATGTATACATTATGGCAACACACACTATAGCACAACATACATTGCATGTTTTTGTTCAGTCAAGTGTGGATTGATCACCGCAGGCCTAAACAGGAAGACGACACCCCAGTGCTTTTTAGACATGGCAAAGGTTATAAATAGTGCCAATGTTTGTATGTTAAACGTTTCATTACATTTGTTGTTCTGAATTTTCTTCTCTTGTTTATTCAGCCATGTTTATCAGGGATTATATTTTACATAAACGTATCTATACCCTTTCTCATACACATCCTCATGGAGTCATACTGCATGTATGAAGTGTAATGAGGAGGCCCAACAGTCCATTCAACTGAAACTATTCAATTTTATTTATATAGCACCATATCATAACAGTTATCTCATAGCACTTGTTAAGTGTCTAGACCAACTCTATATGTATACACCCAACAATTCTACCATGAGCAAGCGCTAGGCGACAGTAAACTCAGTCTTTAATGAAATGTAAAATGACCTTTTTGTAAAAAAGCATTTTTGACATGAGTGTTGTACACATACATGTAGGAGCCACATGGTGGCTGGAACTTCCTGTGAGAAGGTGCAGCGGGGTAGCGCCATCTCCTGGCTGAGTATCTTGTTTTATTCATCAAGGGGAATTTATTTGTTTTAGAAGCTGAATGTGTCCGTTCAGTTACACTGAAGAGTGCAGCATGAGGTACAATAACACGTAGTAATAATTATATAATGAACACAACGTAAACATGAGGGGAATATTCAATGTTTATGACTTTTGATATTTCTGGGGGGTTTTTACACTTTCAATATTAGGGAATATTGGGAAACATTATTATCATACGACTTCTTTTGAATTAAACTGTCACAGATGATTCATACATAATAATGACGCCCCAATACTTTCTCACATCTCTGATGTGAGGACTGCTAACAGTTTGGAGGCCTAATGAAGATAAATAAGATAAGTGTTTTTCCTCAAAATCTTTCAAATGCTCCTGACTGTGTTGTGAGTAATATCTTTGATCTTAACACTTTGGCAATGTAATAACACGTTATGACATCTTAATGTAGCTTTCACACTCATTCACAGATTGAGAAGTGAGTACGTGAGTTAGAAAGGGAGAAAGGGAGCATCGCAATGAAAGGAAAGAAGGTGGAAATGCACTTTCTCGGTGATGCAGCGTGTTTGTTAACTCTTGAGTTATCATGCTGACGTACAGCCTCTCTGGTGACTGCACAGCTGCAGTCACATAAACATTTGTTCTTCATCTGGTAAATCAGTTTCACCCACTGTTTCCAAAATTCTCCCTCTCAAACACACACATATCAAAATAAGATAAACAACATAAAACCTATTCGTAATTGTTTGTTATAATTTATTTAGTAGATGACGTGGAAAGATGTGTTGGTGTTACATCTTCTTGCAGTTGTGAAATGTGTATATTTTTTTTGGAAGCCTGAATGGAAAAATCACCCTGAGTTCCTGTAAGCTGTTCTCTCCAAAAATGACAAAGCATACTTACTGATATTTCTCAGTGTGAACAAATCACAAGTCAAAATGAAGTGTCCTATTATACTAAAACATTTTATTCAGATCAAACAAACAAAAAAATGTGTATTTAGTTTAAGTATTGCTGGAATAGGATGAGAAAATTCTAGCTGGTGCTTATCTGCAGTTAAGCAAATAAATCAATTTTCATAAATTGCACATAAATACAATATACACACTAATATTCAAGGGCCCTTGAATAATGTTAAAGAACTTGCTAAAAGAGGGTACATAATGGAAACGGTAGGAAACCAAATTAATATAAGCCCATTTTTTACGTGCTATTTGGCTGATGAATTTCATCCAACCTGAACTCATGTGACTTTACCAGAAGCTCTTACTGTAAGCGACACGGAAGAAGCCCATACATAGTGTTTGTACTCTCAGCATTAAATGACACTTTAATTATGTAGAAATGTCTGACTCATGCGTAACTCTCCTGAAGAAGGACCTCCTTCTCCAAACTGCTTTATAAGGGCACAAAACCTGCCCCTGTTTAGAATTTGATTGAAAAGAACTCGCTCCTGCAGAGCCACATATTTCCTAATATTTTATATTATTAAGCTATTTATTTTTAATTTATTCATTATTTATCTTCTTTCAAAGCTGCCTTTATCTTTTTTCCAAATGTTTTTGTTTCCACACACCTCTTTCTCTTACCTGTCTTCTTTTCTCTTAATCATCCCGCTTCCTTTCTCTTTGTCATTTTATCTCACTGACTCCAACCCACTTTTATCCTTTAACAATCAAGTCAGAGAGGGGCACCTCTACACAGGTATTTAAAATACTTTCCATTTTAGTAATTTAGTGATAGCTTTAATGCAAATATGGTAGTATTGATATGTTAATGCTTCTCTTATACACCTTAAATTCTTCATTATGCTGATTCTTTCTCCCTTCTTTCTTCTGGTTGCAGATAATCACAGGAGAGGGATGTATCTGCAGATGACCCTGGATGGGAGAGTGTCAGGAAGTGATGCCCAAACCATGTACAGTGAGTATTTGGCAGATAAATCAGAAACACTTTTTTGTGATATGTGAGCCCAATTTAAAATATGTCCCTTATAAATTAGATAATTTAAGGCCCAGGAAATGGAGACCAACAGGAGACTTTCAAAGAAGATCATTTATGATTCTGTGTTTCCAGGTGTGCTGGAGCTGAAATCAGTAAAACCAGGCCATACAGTCATCAAGGGACAGTCATCATCTCTGTTTCTCTGTATGGACAGTGCAGGCCGTTTGATGGGGCAGGTACAGTAAGCAAAGACAACCTTAAGATCATAAAGTCTGTGTCCCTGGTGTCGTTGGCTGAGAGTTTACATCTGCTGTCCCTTTCAGAGGCAGTACACAGAGGCAGACTGCACCTTCAAAGAACTGCTGCTGGCAGATGGATACACCCGTTTCCTTTCCTCGCACCATGAATTTCCTGTGTCTCTGGCATCAAAACATTCTCCGGATCGACAAATGATCCCCTTCACTCGATTCCTACCACTTAGGAATACTTTGGCTGGGGAGAGTGTGTCTGAACAACCACCAAACAATCAGAGATATTTCAACGTGGACTCTGATGATCCTTTTGGAATGGGTCTACATGATATAAGCAGTCCTCAGTTCTCAGTGGACAAGTAAAGAAAAAGATTAATTGAACAGGTCTATAGCTGTATATGTACCTTCTAAAAATGTATTTTTTATTGACCAGGTACAACCTGCGGAATTGATTTTGTAACTTGGTTATTTTAGTTCTCAACATGCTCCTGTGAAGGCAATTTGTAACTTATGTTGTTAACTTATTTATTTATTGTGTGCATGTGTGGTGTATTTCTATTGGTTATTTAAAAACTGAATAATTTTGACTGCAGCCTCTGAGATTATATGGTTAGTAGTTTGAGAGCATGTTTGTGTCTCAGTAAGAAATGGGCCATATTTCAAAATCATGCTGATTTTGATATGTGAGGCTTTTGGAGTTTCCAATAAACTTATGTTTGTACTACTCTGGTGTGTTTATCAGACTGGAGAGAATTTTCACTTTTGTTTGTCTAAGTCTATTATGCAATGATACAGCAGTCTGATGAAACAATTACAGGAAGATTACATTTACAGCTTTTATAGTGGAGAGGTGAGGAAATGGGCTGATTATTGTGAGAGCTGGAGCACTCTCTAGTGGACGAATAAGTAATGACGATAAGTAGGCTGAGTTCTTTAAACCACTCTGTTTATAGGCTCTGGTAATCATTTGAGTCTTGTGTCTTTGTATATTCATAGTTATTACAGCCATGTGCAGTTAGTCAGAGAGGCAGGGCAACAACCTCTTTATTGAAACGAGAGTCTCAAAACAGAGGGTTTTGTATATGTTGAACAGATTGTAAAGCCCTTTGAGGCAAATCTGTGATTGTAGATTTCAGGCTATATAAATATAATGGACTTCACACCTTAATCTGTGAACTGGGGTTGACTTGGGTGCAGATCTGTCTGTTCAAAATAAAATACCTAACCCTCAATGGTCTCTTATTTATTTTTTCCCATAGCACCAAAAAAAGGAGGGCCGAAGAGAGCTGTAGATATTCTGTCTCACATAAACATTTTTGACATAAAATCACTGGTACGTGTAGCTACTGTAGCTACACTACATCACCAACTTAGGTCAGATTACTTACAGGTGAACTTCCTCTTCAGAAATTAGCCCATGTACACACATGCATAAAACGTATTAGTCAGTCGTTGTTGATTTGTTTGATTTTTCAGCTTTCACGACACAAACTTCCCAACATTACATTGCTTGTAATGTTGCAATGTTGAAAATCCCACTGACATGTTTTGTTTGTTTCTTGCCTCAGCGCTGCATCACAGACTGACAATCTGTTCAACAATCAGGGATCAATTTTTTACACAACGTCACATTAGTACACAGGCCTTCCATGGGTCATGACTGTGATGTTGGAGAAAGGCTTATGTGTTCCAGTGAAATTGAGAGCGATGTTACTGGAAGCTATCCTAAAATAACACTGCTATATTTAACAGGAAAATATTCCTTTTTTTGGTGTAGTTCCACAGGCAACCATAAATAACACAGCTTCTTTTAGGAAAATTAACAAAATATAATCTTTATTAAAAACACTGAGTGCATAATTAAGCAGGTAAATACAGAACTTTTGCCATAGCAATCAAAGCTTTCCTCTTTAACACAAAGTGTTGAGTGTTGTATTACAGCTTGAAAAAGGTCATGTCAGGAGATGCAGGTCACATAAGCCAAAACTACACAAATGTGAACTCTGTACATTACTTACAGAAGAATGTTGAGAATGTGGGGTTGGTTTATGAGAGACCTGTCTGCAGTGAGAGCTCTGCTGGTGTTTGGTTGAGTTTCGATGAGGCGTGACATCTATATCACCAATAATCTATTTGCTTCCACTTCAAACTTTAAGCCGCAGAGTGACAGTACTAAGACATCATAGTTTCAAGACACAGGACGGACATTCAGAAAGTCATTTTCATCTCAAACACAAGCTGACAGCATTAATAAATAACAGCTCATATTATATTTATATCATGACCCTGAGAATTTAAAACTTGCTTTTTGTTTCTTGCTTTTTTAAAGTTATATTATACAAAGTTGTCTTTCCGTGACATTCGGCGGGTTAGTGCTGTAATCAATTCCTATAAATGAACAAGGAATGGCAATGAAAAGTATTTAGCAGGCATATTAGTGCTTTTTTTTATGGTTTTACAACATGACTTGCCTGTTTCTTTTGGCCAATTTCTTTTCTCTAATTTCTCTTTTCAGGAGATGTAGCTCTATGGACTAATTGTGTTTTATTCTGCCTTTTCATTCATTTTTTTTTTACCATTGTGTCTTTGTCAAATGGTACAAAACAACACTCACCCTCCCTACACTTGAGTAACCAGTGGTTCCTTCAGATACATATTTCCTCCTCTGAACTCTGTGCTCTGCCCTGTACACTGTCCACCCAGCAGAGTCCCATTCAAAGGACTGCACATGGCTTCAATGGCATAATAATCACCCTCTGGATCCCTGCCTCCTTGCTCTATTTCATCCCCTTCTGGCTCCTCGTCGTCCCACAGACTCGTCTGGGCATGGGTGTACTCGGTTTGATCAACACATTCAGTCTCCCGATGGTAGAAGTAGCTAAAGTTAGACACTATAACAGGTACTGGCAGCGAGATGGTAAGCACGCCAGCAATGGCGCACATTGAGCCCACCAGCTTACCCCACACTGTCTCTGGGTACATGTCACCATAGCCCACTGTGGTCATGGTGACAACTGCCCACCAGAAGGCATGTGGTATACTGATGAAGTCTGTGTTGGCATGGTCAGCCTCAGCAAAATAGATGGCACTGGAGAAGAGGATGACGCCAATAAACAGGAAGAAGATTAGCAGGCCCAGCTCGCGCATGCTGGCCTTCAGTGTTTGACCAAGGATCTGGAGGCCCTTAGAGTGACGAGACAACTTGAAGATCCTGAACACCCTCACTAACCTGATGACTCTGATGATGGCCAAGGAAGTGGTTGGAGAGGCATCATTGTCCTTGGCCAGCTCTGTTCCCAAGGTGACAAAATAGGGCAGGATGGCACTGAAATCGATGATGTTCATGACATCCTTGAAGAAGTGCAGCTTGCTGGGAGAGCAAGTGAAGCGCATGAAGAGCTCAAAGGAGAACCAGCATATACATATGGTCTCCACCAGGAAGAAGGGGTCATGGAAGAAACTGTGTGGAAGAATCATGTTCTCAGATACGTTCTTTGCCTGGGAGTGGTACTTGTAAAAATATTCCTGAGGAAAAAGAGACAGGACAGACAGAAAAGATATAAAACATGATTGTTAAGTATGACAGAAATACACAAGAATCAAAATACACAATTTTAACTGTAATTTTGCAAGTTTTTCTTTAAATTGTAAATAATTTAACCCCACTTCAGAGAATAGTTTCAACATTTTGGGAAGTATTCCTACTCGCTTTCTTGCTGAGAGTTAGATGAGAAGATTGAGACCACTTTCAGACATGAGAGTGGTCTCAGAAAGGAAGCGAATTAGCTTATTTCCCAAAATGTCAATCTATTCCTTTAAATGCAGCACTATTACTGTATATTAATTTTTGTCATTTTGCAAACTGCTACTGGGATACTGCATCAAACTCCAGTATGTTGTCCACCATCTCATCGCTTCTGGCAACATCATAAAAGTGTTTGACATCTGCGGATTTACATTGCAATCATAGCTGTACCTATCTCTTTTTCAGTCCACCTGTCTTTCCATTTTCAGTGTCAGTTAGCATTTCATTCATGGGTAGTGGCTGTTTAAAGCATCTTACACTTAGCATCAAGTTAAAAGCGTGAAAACAGATGACGCAGATACAAAGGGATCAGCTTAGTATGCTGTAATGGGCTGTGTGTAATGTACAAAATTTAAATAAAGCTTGATTATTTCTTATGACTTTCAGTAGCTGGTCAGTGTCAGTGTTTATTACTAAAGGTGGAGATCTGAGTGTTGATCTGCTCCTAGGGCTCTCCTAACACTAAATATAACCCCGTGAGATCTCCAAAGAGAAACATGAGAGCGTATTGCTGCACCACTCCTCGCCCATCTCCAACTTCGTCGCTATCCCATCTCCCCGGCCTCAGCAGCCATGTAACATTGCCAGTGCAGCTCAGTGAATCTGCTGCTGACTTGGACTGGAGTAAGTTACAGTAGTTTCCTGGCAGCTCCCTTGTGCAAAGGCAGCTTGGCCTAGCGCAGCAGTCCTGGAGGAATGTGTTAACATGACCCAACATATGCATCTCATCCTGTGAGACCTTTTAGTCTCCGGTTCTAAGCCACCGGAAGGCTTTGGCTCACCTTTGCCTCTGTGTTCGGTCACTTGTGTGACCTTTTATTAACACACTTAACTGTCTCCTCCCTCTGTCTTTCCTTTCTCTCCTTTTATTTGTATTCCAGGCCCCACCCATTACTCCCTGTACCCTTTAGCGCTTCCTGAATCAGAGTGTATCAAATTTTACAGCCGACTAAAATAATCACACCATACGCTTCCCTCAGTCTCTCTCTCCCTCTCTCTCTCTCTGTCTGTCTCTAGTCTGCTTCCAGACATATTGGCAAGTAGTTGTCCCCATATCAGTATTTTTCCTCTTAACATGGTGTAGTGGGCTACTCACCAAGTGTGTGTTTACCCAAACACCTGCCTGGCATGGTATCATGTTTCCATCTAACCCAGTAGGTCACACACATCCCATTCAAGACCTTATACCCAGGTGATTGGATTTGTTTTTATGGTCTCTGTTTTTTCGCATTCCATTGGATGAAGTGTGAACATAAAACCATGATATAAAAATATAAAAATGTTTGAGTGGTATGGTTATTTTTCAAGACAGAGTTTTTGTCAAAAAACTACCAACAATACGGATTTTCTCTCATGTCCAATCCTTGACCTACCCTACCTATACTCAACAGGAATTAGAAATGTTTATTTGGTTTAATCCACAGATTCCTCTATCAATGACATTCCCAGTTACTTTTATACTGCCAGTGTTACCCACATAAATTCCCTCAAGGTAACCAAGATACTTGTTTAAATGAGGATACTTACCATCCATCAAACTCATAATGCAATCCACCTAACCTTAAGGATATAAAAATCTTCTCAACCCTCCATCCTTGACACCTCTTTATACTATTCAGCTGTCCAAACACTTTAATCACATTTCCTACCTCTCGTGACTCTTTCTCGTTCCTGAAGTCGGGCAGTGTCTCCAGGCAGAAGATGAGGATGGACAACACAATGACCATAACACTGATGATGGCTATGATCCGTGCTCCTGATGAGGACTCGGGGTGCTCAAACAGCATCCACAGTCTTTTCTGGATTTCGTTGGCTGGCAGCGGCGTCTCCTCCTCCTTTGGAAAACCTTCGTCCTCCTTGAAGCGGTTCATGATGTCCTCTCCCAGCTCATAGAACATTAGCTCATCCATGAAGATGTCCAGGGGTATGTTCGCAGGCCTCCGAAGCCTCCCACCCGACTGGTAAAAATACAGAATGGCATCGAAGCAGGCCCGATTGCGGTCCAGAAAGAGCTCATTTCGAAGTGGGTCAAAGTACCGTGCCCTCCGCCGGGGGTCACCAAGCAAGGAGTCAGGGAACTGGGCTAGGGTGCGAAGCTGAGTTTCATAACGCATCCCTGAGACATTGATGGCCAGTCTTTGACTCAGCGCCCATCCATTCCTCCATGATGACCCAGAACGGCTGCTTTCTTTCTTCTTCTCTTTCTCGTTCCCTTTGATCTCCTTCTCTCCTTTTTCCTCAGTGTTGAGCTGGTTCTTCAGCTGTTTGTCGTTCTCTCCATCGCTCTCTTTGCTTCTGCTTCCTCTTTCATCCTCATGTGGGTCACTGCTGTCCATCCCCGTGTGTGTGTGCCAGGCCAGGGAATGCGACAAACCGCTCTACTCAGAATTTGTAGAAGAACTGGACTTAAAAGCAAACCCTGTCTGAAACCAGAGCGATAGTTCAATCAGTGGATTTGGTTTTCGGTTGATGAGCGTTACAGGTGGTAAAAGCAGATGGCTGAAGGGGAGATACTGTAGCAATGTCTGTTTGTATAGTAAACATTTTCCATGACAGATTTCATCACAGTTAAACGTACACATTCACCCCAAAAGCTGTTAAAATTTATTTGGCATGCTACTTCATTTTATTTAAAAGGTGACCTGTGGATTTAATACATTTACAAACAACAAGCAATGTTAGTACCCAGTTAGTGGCATGAACACATTTACTCACTAAGTGTAAAACAGCTGCAGACAGAGACTAATGGCAGGATGAAAGATCACATTGTTCGTCTCTTGTGGCTCATCGGGTTGTCTGTCTTTCTCTCTGTCATCATGTCCGCCTGTCATATACACAAAGTCCTTGCTTGCTTTGTTTGGTCTACCTTCAGTACACTGGCTAAACTCTCTGACCAGGTTGTACACAAACTGTGCTTCCAGTTGTTCGCTATGGGAACATCCACAATCTCGTCCTGTCCCTTGCCGCCTCACGTTGTCTGTCTTGAATTTTTTTGGGATTGCTGTCATGTTGAAATTCAATCTCTGCTCGATCCCTCCTACCCCTCCCTGTCCTTTCCCTCCATTTTAGCTACGGGGCAAGACAACCTTCAACCTCCCTATCAAATGTCACCCCCCTTGCCTGGCACTGCATGGTGTTATGCTCTCTAACAAGCATGCACTCTGACTGACAGAGGTCCCTCACTGCTCCTCATTAACTCCTCAAAAGTATTTGATTTGAATGTGTAGTATTTAAACTGATAAAAAAAACACAGGTTTCTTCAAGGCCTCGACATCGAACCAATACAGAGTAAATTGCAGTTTAAACTTGCTAAGTTTAGTAATCAAGAGAAGGCTAATGAAGAGTAATAGAAGCTGAGGTAGAAAAAGTAGTATTCATATACAGAAGCTGTTGTCAAGAAGTACAAAATAAGGTTTATTTTATGCCTCATAGGTAGTTTTGTCACAAAGTAGAAGGTCTCAGCTCACCTTTTTTTTTTTAGTAGAGCAGCACCATAATCATTATTTGGCTAATGCAAGTTAGCAGTATAAGGATGATGATGCTTTGAGTCAAACGAAAATTGGACCCATGTCTTCCTCACCGTTACAATCACCTCCAAATCGTACCTGCCAGTGACTGAATCTGTTGCTCATCTCACAGGATCGTCATGTGTCACTGTCACACAACATGCTACAGCAGGGAGAACAGCCGCCACCACCTGAACTTGAAGAAAAAATTGTGTAAGCTAAATGTGTTATCGTGTGCAGGGACGAAGTTATGTGCTACAAATGGACAATATAAAATGAATCCTGGATTCATTTAAGTCCTGGATAACGTGTTGTTCATTAGCCCTAGGAAGTTAACCTTTTGGAAATATTCTACTAAAATACTGTGAAAATAATATGATTCAAGCTGCTACATTTAATGATACAACTGCCTTCTGCAATTTAACCTGCAGACCATGACTTTGTGGGTTTTTTTTGTTGTTGTTGCTGTTGTTGTTGTTTTCTCAGTAATGTCTTAAATATGCAATGAATTCATGGGGTTGTGTCACATTGCATAGGACGTTCTAACAACAACAACAATGGAGACTTCCAATTATTTTGTTAATTTTGAGGTTGTGGTTAAAACAAGAAAATAAAGGACAAAAAAAAAAAAAATCAACCAATCAGTAAGATTTGTTTATTAGTCATAGGTCGTCATCCCTCTCAATCTAACAAAGCAGACACTACTGTCTCTTACCACCAGAGGGAGGTGATGCTCTGGCACTCAGGAGATAAAACTGAAATAAGCCTGTGCCACATTTCCTCAGCTGCCTTCAGTCACAGAACAAATACACAGCTCACTGGGCTGCTACATTACATTCCCATTTGATCACATGTCATGAAATGATATAACTCAGACTGCTTACTATAAAGCTGATGACCCTTTGTGTAAATGTGCACACAAAGCAACAGGCTCAAGGAATGAACATTATATGAATATCAAGAGTTACTTTAATGCAGCAAGGGATTCTTCTAGGTTTTCTTGGTGGTGTAAAGGGATGTGGATATCAACAACAAAATGACGCCCCATAAAAATGTAGTGATATTATTAGTGCCGCGCGAGATCGTAATCTTGAGTGAGGGAATGCTGTGACAGAGAAGTAGGTGCTGCTGGTTTTGTAAAATGGCATCACATTATTTAGCTTTCATGCAGCGATGCAGAGCAATCATGAGATCTTGTGACTCCCGTGAGATGGCTGCACGTACCACCACAGATTCACCACCATGTAGAACAGTTTGAAATAGCAGTGGGTATCCATAAGTAGAAAAGAGATGACTCATCAGACCACCTCACTGTTTTTTTTACCATGTAGCCCTTACGCCAGCTTATGGTTCCGTGCCTTCACTGTGGATATAAGCATTTTCCAAACAGCAGTGCTGAGATTATGTAGCAACTTTGTTCCACTGAGAAGGTGTTTTATTAAGCTTCAACTAGCTAGCACTTTTGTGATGATTTTATCTAAATAAATTATAGAGTTTATGTCATTAAAGATGGTCAGATTACCTCTGATTCTGGTGGATGACGAACCGATGTAGCCACTTTAGTAATTCTGATGCCCGTGAAACATTTAATTTTGTCCACCTTTTGCACACTCCCTGTTTGCCCATACAATCTCTGTGATTGGATCGAAGAACAGAAGTATTCTGTATCAGTTAAGAAATGATACACATCCTTGTGATTCTAACAGATTGGTGTCCGGTTTCACGGATATTAGAAGATAAAGGTAGTTATTTGATACCGAGCAAGGGAAACATAGCGCTTACATTACCTCACCATTCTCCAATATCACAGCAGTTACAGTTACTCAAAAGTATTGATTACCATTATATGATAAGTCTTTTTAGATGCTCCAAATGGCTTAATGCAACAGTCACTGACTGAAAAAGAAATTTGACAGTTGGACCTTCTAGGAAATGCTGGCATCAAAATACACCATGAAAACTTTGGATTTTCATCAGTCACTGTATCGTGGTACACTGTATAATGCACAGGAGCACACATTTCATCAGTTAAAAATCTTAAACAAACTGACACGCCATTCATGTCACCTTTTCATTTATTTTCATTTCATTTCAATGATTTTAAGCAATTTTAATGTCTCTGAAAAAGCATCTCGTGTTATTCATTCAAGCTGCTATGGAGATTGGTTCACATTAGATCGCATTGACATTCATACATTTTAAGTCTCAAGAGTAGAAATATGTTCAATTATGACACTTTATTGATATGTTTCTATATTTTCAAGATATAAAAAGATAGATCATGAACATTCCATTGAAATATACTTTATACAGTTCTTGATGAGTTGTTCTGTGTTCCAACATTTCAAAAATAAAATCCGGCATAAATCACAACCAGATACTCCAGTGACCACCTCCTCTCCCCATTCACTCTCCTACTAAGACCACAGTACAATGAATGGAAAAGTACCTAAGTCTGTTTTATACAATTGGATGGCGTGTAAAATGAACATAGATCTTTTATCTTTGGAATGTGCACATGAATACATGATTTTAGTCTGTACTGTAATATTAGATGTATGTATATTGGTATGATTTTAGTGGTGTTACATTATTTCTGATTAAAATAAAGTATTAAATATAATAGAAAAATCTATTCACTTGCCAATCTGATTCTAAACATCTCAGCACAAATTGTTTACTTAGTCGTAGTTTCACCCTCTGAATTCCTGCTTTTTAAGATGCTGCAGTAATTTGCTTGGTATTAAAGATGTTTCCTCTCTGCATCTTTTACATGTCTTGTTAACTGTGTTTGCCTCTGTTGTTGAAGTTCAAGTGTACTTTGATGGAAATGCAGTGGAAAGTGAAGCGAGTAATGTGCTGCGGATCTGTAGAGAAATACCCTGTGGGGTAGGACTGAAATCAACTTAAAAAAAGTAAGGCAATCGGCTGCCTTACTTTTTTGAGTTCTGTTAACTTGTTCGGGTTTACACTGCAGTGGAAAATCTGAAAGGCTACAGTGAACCCTCGAGATAAAACCTATTTAAATTTGGTGCAAAAATTGCCCATCTGCACAATTTTTTTATTTATATACCGCAAAATCATACTAAAGGTTATCTCAAGGCTCTTTTCATATATAGAGCAGGGCTATACTGTTCTTTCTATTTACAGACACCCAACAAATCCCACCATGGGCACTCAAAGTAGCTTTTTTACAAACGAACTGTTAAAAATTTTAAATACACTATTAAATGGTCCATATGCTGTTTTGAACATAAAGACAGGACTATTGAAGTTTTCATTCTGATCTAAACCTTTAAACAGCTTTCTGTACCAGTGTGACAAATTTCTGATTTCAACTTATAATAATATCAGATATCGTCACCATGTGCATGCGTACCCGAGTTTCCAATGGTCTGCAGACAGGGAAAGTATCATTTAATGATGCATGCTTGTACTTAAAATAATTTAATTCAAAGACTTAAACCGAAACTGACACTAGGTAGCCACTATACAGTACAGCAAGTCTAAATAAGTCTCCACAGCTGAACAGTTGACTATTTGTTACGTATGGAGTCATGTAAGCCATAATTCACTCAGATTTACATTTACACTTTGTATTTTCATCCGCACACTTATACATATACAATATATTTATTACATACATATATTTTAACCCTTACATATACAGTCCCTCTACTCACATACATCTGTTATGACCCTCACATGCATACATTACCCATATTGCATTGCCGTGGAAAAGCATTTCTCTACAATGATTACTTGCTTGCTACATTAGACATTTTATTTAATAGTGTGGATGCATTGAACAAATGCAAAGAGAAGCTACAGATTCTTTCTTTACATTGTGATCACACTCAGCGGATTTCTGTCATTCTCAGGATATGTTGAAGACTCAAGAAATAGGTAAACTGTTTAAACAGTTGCAACATGTAAATAAAAAATGTTTTAAGTTTTTAAATTTTTTTTAAATTGTATTTAATTAGTCAGGATAAACCGGAGCACCCGGAGAAAACCTGTAAAAATGCGGGAAGACCACAGAAGGACGCAGGGCCCGTAGTTGAAACCTTACTTTCTTATGGTAACGCTACAATGCAGGGCATGCCAAATTGTTCATTTCCTTAATGTGCTGGTGCAGGGCATCTAAGCTCACACCCTCTTTCTTCTCTTCCTCGTCTTTCTGTTTTCAGCCATAACTTTCTGAAGTTGGTCAGCTCTGGAGTTCTTTGTCTCGGCACAACCGTTTGTTGACATGTCGCATCTCCCATTTCTTTGGCGTGTTTTTCTCTTCCCTTTGCATTGATGTCATAATATCTTTTGAGCCATGGTTTCACAACTTCACTGTTCTTTCAAATTCTGGATTTTGTGTCTGAGGCTGTAATTGCGCTCCATCTTGGCCTGTTTTTCAGCTGCCAGTGTTGAATAGTGGGCCCTCATCCTTTCTTGATCTGTAAGTTTGTAACTAGACTACTGAACCTACAACTGATTAACTACTTTATTTTACATGTCTTGCAGGTTATCATGTGTAAAGATGTTCCTGAATCTTCTGCTCCAGCACTTTATATTGCTGACTCAAGGTTTTGATTTCTGTTTTCATTAACTTGTATTCATCCTCTAATTCTTTGGGGACCTTATATGTCTTGTATTGTTCTTTTCTCGTATTTTTTGAGCAGACCTACATTTTTGCTCCAAGGCTATTTGATTGTCTAGTTGAATACGCAATTTGCTCACTTCCTTTTCAAGGTATTCGTTTAACTCATTGACTCTTCTTCTCTCAGCTTTTGCCTCTTCATATTTCCTTTGTAACTCTTGGCTATTTGCCAGCTTAATGTTGAGCTCAGCTATTTGGGTAGTCAAGATGCCATTCTGTTGTTTTATGGCTTCTGTTTCTTCCCTAACTGAGCAAAACTTGGAGAAAAGTCTTGTCTTGTCATTCTCCAAGAGGAGGTAGTTGTCCTGATGAATGTCCCGTTCACGCCTAAATATTTTGTCTTTAGTTTTTGTCTTCTGCATACCACTGTAAATAATACTGTGTCTACAGCAAGCTGTCCTGTGAGTATTAAGGAGATGATACACTCTGCACTTGTCTGTCTGTGTCTGTCTCTCTGTGTGTGGAGACTGGATATCCAAGACGTGGTGCTGTGCAGTCTGGATGAACACGGGTCACGTCGAGTGGATGTGGACGCCTGCTGCTGCTATTGTCGTTATTAGTGTAGCTGTTGTTATTAGTATAGCTGCTGTTGCAAATAACATTGTAGCTGCC
>JAVQJF010107649.1:0-42506 GCA_036023855.1 Gadopsis marmoratus
AGATTGATGCATTCAACTTTAAAATATAAAAACTATTCTTTCTGGGGGAAAGATTGGCCCCCAAGAGGGTCCGAGGTCCATTAGACTTTATGCCACCCCTGTAGAAGTCAGTGCCCCACTTGGGCCACCCCAGTAAAAAAATGTCTGGACACGCCACTGGCGATGATATAAAACACCGGGAAGGAGCAAATCCTTACATGAACAAGAGGATGTTTAAACTGACGAATCTATTATCAAAATAGCTGCTACGCCTGTTTAAGCTGTGAGACTGAAAACAACATTCCCCATCAGCACCGCAGACGTGATGATGATCCCTGTAGGTCCGCTTTGGGAGGAGAACGTACAGGGTGAATCACTTTAAAGCCCCGCAGGACTGCTGTGGTGGTTCGAGGCAAGAGGCAAGTTGTGCAGAGCGGAGCGGAGATGCTGCTGCTGCTGCTGCTGCACAGCGCCGCTAGGGCCGTGCGCGTGCTGTCGGAGGAGGAGAGAGAGAGAGAGAGAGAGAGAGGTGGGGACAGGGAGAGAGAGAGAGAGAGAGAGAGAGAGAGCGCGAGCAGTCGTTGTGCGCGAAGGACCGTGACAGTCCGGAGCGGCAGGAGTTAAGAGGAGAAGAAGCAGAGGGAGAAGGAGCCCAGAGCCCTTCACCTGCGGATGAAACCCGCAAAACCCCGCGACGGAAACATGCGGTGCGCGCGAGCCCGTGTTTCACTTGTGCCTTCTTTGCAAACACGCTCCGGGAGCTCACGCGTCCCCGCGCGTCGACGTGGAGGCGATGTTTAGGCGCAGACGGCCGGCAGAGTTTGTGCTGTGTGTTTCCTCGCTGCGTCCAGGTGCGTGAAGACGAACCCGTGAATCAGGACGAGCAGCGACAACGAGCACCGCGAATGTAGCCCGAACCCGAAACACGGTGCCAGCCAGCGTCTCTCTGCGGCGGCCACCCTCCTCCTCCTCTGAGAGTGTGTGTGTGTGTGTGTGTGTGTGTGTGTCTGTGTGTTTCGGTTTCCTCGCAGCGCTGTGCGGGTAAAGTGGGGGAAGGATGCAGGTGAAGAAGCACAGGGACTCGGACCGGAGCGGCGAGGACATGCTGGAAGGAGACGGCCTCCGCAAAAGCTCCTCGTGCTTCTCAAATATCAAGATATTCCTGATATCGGAGTGCGCCCTGATGTTGGCCCAGGGCACCGTGGGAGCCTACCTGGTGAGTGCAGCGGGTCGGACTGGTGTCCTCCGGGTCCTGGCTTTGCATATGGGAGGGAGGGAGGGGGGGTGGGGGATTCGGTTGCTCTGCAGACTTTGGACTAAAGAGCAGGATACAGGACTTGTAGAAACATCTTGTCCTGCACAGTAAAGTGCCGATTTCATGCTGCTTCAATTGTCCCCCTGTTTGTTATAGTTTTGGCTCCCGTGCCATTGATGCCTATAATTTCTCTTTAATGCATCACAGTTCAGAAACTTTTTCATCAGCCATGCAGCAGTAACCACAGGGCGACCTTAAAGCTCTGGTTAGCATTAATGACAATAGTCTTATTGTGTTTAAAAGGCAGCAGTTGGCTGATTTTTAGTTTTTTTCCAAAAATGTCATTCAGGGTGAACAGTCCCCCTCCCATCCCTCTTATTTCCTGTTATTTTAGTGTTACTCACCATTTCACTTTTACTATTACGCACACTGATAAAAAGTCACATATACACATACGGTTTTAATATGTCTTATAATACCTTTTAAATGTGTATATTTATGATGGCAATGAAAACATCTGAACTCGTGCAGACACTCTAATATAGATTTTGTGGGACAAAGATTCCCAAAGGGCTCCAAAATATTCCTCAAAGCATCCCAGAGGAGTTCCGCAGCCTCAGGCGCCCACTGTGAACATTTAGTTTAGACATTAGCAATGTTTATTCTCCAGGAATCGCACTGTTGCCTCAGCTCACTCGCAATTTATAGACTAAACCCTGAATGCCATGGCCATATTTGGAGCGGAACATCTTATCTACTCTGTTAGTGGACCTGCTGAGCATCAAACATCCCGCAGCTCAGAGCAGTGACAGCATGGCTCAGAGTCTGTGGAGGATATTCTTCCCCTTTATTGTCTATTTATGATAAAGCAGATAGTGTGGTTCTGCTTTTCTTTTTTTTTTTTATGGCACATCAGTTTTGGACACCTGTTCAAACAGTTCCAGGGCTCCAGGTGAGCTTTTAGCAGCATTTACTTACACAAACACATGAGGCTTTCTGGTCTGCTTCTGTTCCAGCGTCAACACAACAGAGCTCATTTACATGGGCAGGACATTAGGTACCAGTGGCAATCTGCTGAACTGGTGACGACCTGCTACGGTGGTATCGCTGATTGGATGATGGGACATAAGAGCGTTTGTTGGCAGGGAAGGGACACAAGTCAACGATCATGGCCCCCTATGCTTTCTGTGAGCTGCTTATAGTAGAAGACACTTAGCAACATGCTGGGTGTCCTGATTTAGCAGCCTGACTGCAAGTGAACAGCAGACAGTCAACGTGCACAGGCAAATACCACTAACATACAGATTATGATCCCTTTGTTCCCTGATTTATTTTGGGTTTCTCTCAGTTCTCAGAAGTTCACTTTGCTATTTTTTTTTTTTTTTTTGCAGTTTTTGAATAAGGGATAAGAGTGAATTAATGTGATTAACAATGTGCATCTGAGGTAAATCATTTCATGAACGACTGTTTTCAACAGCTGTTGACTTGGTCTAATGGACATAGATTGTTCATAGTAACAGAAGGTATAACACGAGAGATCAATTTAATCCCTCGTACAACGATGCATTTATTGATTTAAATTATTATATATCGTAGTTGTAAAGCTGTATAGTTAAATAGTGGTATGTTGATGTGAAAGAGTCACCAGAAAGTTAATCTGCATCTGTTTTCATAATTGGTTATTCGTCTGTCATTTTTCAAGCCAAAAGGGAAAACGTTCTCTGGTTCAACCATGGGAACGTTAGAATGGGCAAATTTCACTGATGTGACGTGACAAAATCATGAATCGATAATGGGAATAAGTTACACTGATCCCAAAATCAACATGTGATTGATGCGTTGATTAGATCAGGTTCAGGCTGTCTTATTTTGCGGGGACAGGTGTGTTTTGCACCTGTAAACGTTTTTGCCTTTTGACAGCAGAAGACTCTAAAATGTGTCATAAGACGCATGACGCTAGTGTTACCTGACTTTCACT
The DNA here is from genome assembly GCA_036023855.1 of Gadopsis marmoratus. Taxonomy (NCBI): domain Eukaryota; kingdom Metazoa; phylum Chordata; class Actinopteri; order Centrarchiformes; family Percichthyidae; genus Gadopsis; species Gadopsis marmoratus. Next base: position 3,213 of record JAVQJF010107649.1, read on the forward strand.
TTTCTGCTGTCATTCCATCAGATCTTGATTGAAGGAGGTAATAGTATCCTATATATTAAGCCCTGCGACCCTCTATTTGTGACTTCTGCGTATGCAGCCCCCGAGGGCCTGAGCTCCCTGATAAGACTCAAATCTGTCACTTCAGAGCCCGAGCTGCAAAGTGCAACTAACACCTCAACGTCAGTGTATGTTCCAATAAAGCACATGTATTTTGTCAGGTAGTAGTTATTTAGTCATTTTATTTATTCATGAATTAAATCCAAGCTGAGATGTCAAACGATTCAGTTTTATTTTAGGTTCATTTACAGACATAAATCAAAACATTACATCACCCTTTTCATTAACTAGCACACAGATGTAGCCATTAACAGTAGGTGACGTCAGGTGACCTTGAGAAAGTCAGACGTTTGGTGTTTAGGATCAATAAATAGGCAGTTTATTGAAAACCTACTTTAATGTATATGAGGTAGGACTGAAAATAAAAACTAATTGGGTAAACTTTGCTCATGTGCTCAAAAAATAAGAATAGAAGTAGCAAATGGCGAATAATAGATGTAGCTACTTTTAGGCACCAATAAAATAACGTGTTCAGAGTAGTTAAAGTAGTAGTAGGTTACACCCCATAAAACAGTGGGAATGATTCTAAATAGCTGAAGCTTCAGCTATAAATAGCTGCTGTGCCTTTTAGAAATGGCACCATTTCAGCACTTTCACGTTAGTGCTAAACCTTAATGTGCTGAAGTGATTGTCAGCATTGAGCTTCTTTTTTTTCTCTGCTGGCTGATAATACAGACCCTGTCAGTACATCCTGGGGGTGGGGAAAGTCTGTGGAAGTTGGCATGTCTGTGGTCCTTGTGCTCAGACAAGACTTATTTTTCTGTTAGGTGAAGGGATGTCACACAACATGATGTGGTTTGTTTTGTTGCCATGCAACAGATTAAACATTTCCAAAATGTGGCTGTGACCACTGACCAGTAAGCTATCCACTCGATTTTTCCTATATCATTTATTCTGGGTTTAATCCTCCTGCTTGAGTCAGAGTGGAAGTGGACTCATGGATGTTGAACGTGGCTTAACTCTTCCACCGTGTTTCCACTGCTGAGCTGAGCAGAAGCCGTCAGTCACGCCGCTCACTCAGATCCTCCTGTAACGGGATGTGATTGGATTGGATGATCGCTCCCTCTGCTATACTTTCTTACTGTGTATAGCTAAAGCTGCAGTGTCAACAGGTTGTTGGAGGCTTTGCATCATTCCTAAGAACTGGTTGAGACAGCATTGCGATCAGATGCCAGCCGGGCATAAATGCAGCCCATCCAGTGTGTTTGTTAGAAAGAGCCACCCGAGGGGCAGAGACGTCATGACTCATTCTGAAGTTTTCTATCCACTCAACTTCACCAAAGGACTCCGGCATGAACCGCTCCCAGCAATCATCCTCTCCGTGCTTTGATGTGTAGTGAAGGAGTCACTGCAGTTGTGTTCAGAGCAGCTGCAAGAACGACCTGCTGTCACTTTGGCATCTTAAAAGTCGCAAAGGACAACTTATTTTCAACCCAAACTCATGACAAAGCAAACATGCAGTACAGAGATGATAAAACAAAACTTCAAGTGTAGTTGCATCAAATAAAGGTCACTTTCACATTTGGCCCTAAGGCTGTGAGTCTTCTGGAGCCTCAAATATCATTATCTTGTTCAAATTCATTCTGATCCAATCCAAATCAACTGTGTACACTAAATTTGCATAATTTACCTTTTTTTTTTCACAACAAAACCACATGTATGATTCATCTTCCAGTGAAGTCACTATTTTCAGAAGGGGATGTTTGTGTTGGCAGGATCTGTTTTTTTTTAGGGCTCAGTAAAAACTCTTTAACGGAGCCAGTTGGGAAATGGAAAATTGTGATGCCCTTTCAAGGGCAGACTGGGACAGATCTGAAAATAGCTTGATAACTGTATAAATGTGACACTGTGGTTCACATGGCACAAAGAGACCATTCCCACATATCGCAAGCGCAAACATCCTGGCTCTGCTTTACAACAGATTGATTATAAAGTCTTTACTTTGAATCATCACGATGAACTTAGTGTCTAACAAAGTTCAGGTACTCACTAAAATAATTGTCTGATATTATTTAATCGCTGACCACTGACAACTACATTTAACAAACAGAAAACCTGAACTGGGCTGAACAGCTGTTTTGCTGCATTTGCTGCAGCTGGAGGTTACTGGTAGGCTCTAACTCTTGTGTGTTTCACAGCTGGTGAAAGAGAGAGATGCTTGCGATGAGTAAATGTTGCTCTGCCCAGCAAATCGGAAGCAGAGGCTTGTTTCCAGGGAAGAGCCACAGTGTGGAACATCTGAACAGCTTTGTTAGTCAGGATATTCCAATGGAAAGGCACAGTTTAAAACAGTGGGACTGATGATGAAAACACACAATTTCTCCAAGAGCATGTCCAAAAGAATCAAATATAGGTCCCATTTACACTAAGGAAAGCAATGCCATAAATTGGCGCCAGCCATTTTAAAATCACCTTTTGCGAGGGATGACTTGCTAGCTTTGGCTGAGCTTGCTTAAGCTAGAAGGAAGAGGCGGAGTTAGGTGTTGACCTGGCCGACGTGATCGTATTCTGCGTGCGTTTATACCTGCGTTAATGTGCATTTTTCCTTATCCAGAGTACATCCAGACACAGACTGCATGTTAATGGCAGGTGTTAATGGGGTTGTACAGTTAAAATGCTTATGATACTGTACATTGATAAATCATATGATGAATTTTGATTTTGTGTTCCACTGTTGTTTTCAGGTGAGTGTGCTGACCACCCTGGAGCGGCGGTTCAACTTGCAAAGTGCTGACGTAGGAGTGATAGCCAGCAGCTTTGAGATAGGCAACCTGGCACTGATCCTGTTTGTCAGCTACTTTGGGGCCAAAGCACATCGGCCCCGTCTGATAGGCTGCGGGGGCATCATCATGGCACTCGGAGCCCTTCTTTCAGCTCTGCCTGAGTTTCTAACTAACCAGTATGAAATAGGGGAAATGTCGAGGACTGACACGGGTCGGGATATTTGCTCCAACAATAGCAGCAAAGACGCCCAGCTGTCTGAGGATGCAGTGTGCGCCAACAAGGCCAACACCAACATGATGTACCTGCTGCTGATCGGAGCCCAGGTCCTGCTGGGGATTGGAGCCACACCGGTGCAGCCCCTGGGCGTGTCCTACATCGATGATCACGTGAAGAAGAAAGACTCCTCACTCTATATAGGTGAGCCATATTCATAAACCTGTATATACAAAATGCTAGATTCAGATCTTACCTAATATTTTGGGGAAAACAGACAGACGTCAAATGTCAGTTTGCAAAAAGATTGAGAATCTTTGGCTGAATTAAATTACTGTTCAAGGAAACAGATTATCACACTGGAAATTAAACATCTACTTGCTGCAGGACACAGATTTCCCAGGGTAACACAAACTGGCACAGCGGAACGTCAACCACGAACGTGTTTGTTCGTTGCCGTCAGACACGATATTTACGTAGGTTGAATCAACACAGGAGATATGTGTGCTCTTCTGCTGCACACCATCTCCCTTTGTTCCAAGCGCAGGCCTGTTCCCATGAGTGCCAGGTGTGCAGATCTTGGAGCTTTTTAATCTCCATTACAGCGGTTTCAGTGGTGACGAGGCCAGATACGGGTTAAATGTCTCTGCTTCGCTCAGTCCTCTCAAAGGCAAGCTGCTGCTGCTGATGTGGCTCTTTGAGGTTTAAAGGTGCATTCAAAGTGCTTTCTGTGCAAAGTTCTGAATGGACTATGGCTGTTTAGGGATATGTATTTGCTGTGATGTGTGTATTTTGCTACTTTGGTATACAGAAGGTAGCTTTACTTACTCATTAAGCTATGGAGGATTTTCACGTCTGTAGCTTTTTCTGTGAATCCACATTAGATATTTTAGAGAAGGACTCACCCAGTGAGATGTGATACTGTGCTGTGAAACATAATGGACTGCATATAAAGCAGATGTTACAGGAAGTGTGACATTTTAGGAAATAGACTTATTCGCTTTCTTGCAGATGAGAATAACACTCTCCTGACATGAGAGGGTATCAATTCTCATCTAACTTTTGGTAAGAAAGTAAATACCAGTTGAGTGTGTTGCCCAAAATGTCAAACTATTCCTTTAAAGTTAAACCGGTAACTTTCAGAGGCTAACGTTCATGCATGGTAAGCCTTTTTTCTTTAATGTTGTTGGTCATAAGAGCAGAGAAGTTACACGCTAACCACAGACACAAATCCATGTACTAGCCTGTTTCCTTGTTTTGACAGGGACCGGCCTGTTCGTTATCCAGACTGCCACATCAGCCTTTGATGGAGTAGATGAGATGTGTCCGCGTAGTGTGTGAGAAACAATTAGAGCCTGAATAGAGGATGAGTCCAGACGGGCACTCACCCTCTTCTGATACATTCACATAGCAGCATGCTGCGTGGCTGCCTTTTGTCACTCAAATACAGACCTTTGAACAAAGGCAGCAGTGTGCTCTGTAATCTCAAGCCCAAATCTGATTTTCTTAATTGCCTTTCATTGTGCTTGTTTTTTTTAATTTATTTATTTATTTTTACAAAAAGCACCTTGAGCTTTGTCTGAAACAATAAAGAGCCTGAAAAGGTACCACATAAGGCTTTGACATTTTGGCACCACTGTAGTAGCTTGTTAACAGTTTACGGTGGGAAGTGGTCTGCGAGTGATTGAAGTTTGGCAGGCGCAGGGGCAGTAGATTTGGTTCTGTCCTCCTCTGATAAGCTGCAAGGGAGAGTTAGAGGAAAAACAAGTGGTGAGCAGCGATGAACAATGTGGTATTGAGTCGCGCTCAGCTGATTGTGCTAATCCTTCTGCTGCAGGCATGTCATGTGCCCCCCCAGCTGCATGAATGGGGTAGATTGTCTGAAATTCTGTGAGATTTCCTTTCACATACTGATAATGTATTTGGATTATTCCTCGGTTTACGTCAACAAGTTCACGTTGCTACAGCTGTGACAGAAAGTTCTGTTTCGACACACTCACTGCCAAAGTGTTGTGTGCCAATATTAGCATATATTTTTATTTTGAGGTCACTGTAAACACACTTGTGAATAAATCCCACAACATCACAGAAATATTTGCTTTAAGATAAGATAAATGTTTGAGGGGGTATTTGCGAGTGGTTTGAAGAAGCCGTCGGAGAGAAATTAGAGAGAAAAACACCTTTTGAATCTGAGACCAGAAACTTGACACGTGTCTCTCATAACAGACAGATGTGCCGTATAAACATGTCATAAAACTTATCTGCTACCACTGCGTTGTCATTTTCACACTTCCAGATTACAAGTGTGTGTTTACACTCTTTCTGTACTCGACTCTTTCACAGCTTTCAGTATTGGAACTTCTTCACACACTCAGTGGGAGACCAGGTATAAAGCAAAGTATTAACTTCACTGCAATATTTCAATTCACTTTAATGATGTGATATCACATAATTTTATAAGTTCAGCTCAAGGTGAAACACAAAGTAAAATTGCAGCTGCTTTTTCCCTGTTGCCTGCAGCTGCTGTCAGTGCATATTCTCGCCCCAGTGATGTGTTATTGTTAAAATTAGAGCCTGAGCTAAATGGCCAGGTGAAAAGTGTTTGCCTTCGACAGAGGCAAGTCCCGCCCTTTGAGAGTATGCCGCTGCAGGGAAAACAGAGCCGAGAGGCCTGGAGAAGAGCCATAATTACAGAGTGAGGCAGGAATGCCAACTAGCCAGCCATGAGGTGGGTCTGGGTGGGCCAGGACGCACATGCATACCACACAGGCCTGTGAAAAACAACTCCTCCAGAGGCTCAGACTGTCTGTTTTTACTGTGTATACTGTAGCAGCTTTCTGCTGTTTAAACAGCTGTAAAACACACTCGAGCAAAGTTGGGTTAGAGCGTTTTGTCTCTGTCCGGCTAAGATATGTTCACTTCTATTGTGAAAACTTTTGAGGACTGTGCGGCTAAGTAGTACATGTTCTTCTTAAAAGGAAGTACTTCAGCTTTATCAAGAAACAAGTTTGAATGCCATCACCCCAGCGTCAAACATAAACACATGTATTTCATGGGATTGTGTTGTTTAGGTTTGTTTCCTGAGTCTAGACGTAGGCACTCGTTTCTGGCCAAAGGAAATAAATATGATTGGACAGATTGTGTCAACAGGATCTCTATTCCCACTGCTCTATGACCTTTCACTATCCACGGCTAATTCTGGCTCTTCCCACAGGGCCCCTGACTGCATAAATATACTGTCCAGGACACACAGAGAGGCGTTTAGAGCTAATGTTGCGTATCGTACAGCACGAACTCCACCCAGGTGCCTCTCCAGGTTTTGAAAGCTTATAAATGAGCTTCTATTTGTTCATTGAACTGTAATGTACAGTATGTAGAGCCTGTGGTAGCCTACAGTATATGGGGGGGGGACTGAAAGGATGACATTAAATAATTCATCAATGTCATGCCTTTTTTATGTAAAATCCCACAGATTTGGACATGTGGTGCTTGTTGCATGTTAAGTATAAGAAATGTAGGCTCAGATTCAAAAGTGCTGATGGCGAATAAGCTTTCAGTGCAGTTTACCAAAGCAGCCTCCTTCACTGGCAAAAGTGACGCAGTCTTGCTGAAGTTGAGCCATTAAAGCAGCTCTATGAGACTGAACTTCGGCGCTCTGGTGTTTCAAGCTAAGTTCCAAAGTAAGCATGCTAACACACTCAACGCTAACATGCAACTAACGTGGCTAAAAAATATCAGTATCTAGAGAGAAATTTATATTCTATATTTTGGTGTCACGACATCGCCCACATCTTTGCATTTGAAATGTCGTGGGTTCTAGTCAAAGAATGCATTTGCATATACCCAAATTAAAAGAGCTCATTTTAAACTGTATTTGCTTAAAGCAGAAACGTCGCTGTTCTCTCATTGACTGACTAACTGCCAGACAGCAGCATTTTACTCAACACAAATCCACATTAGCTTTTTAGCTAAAGTCTCCTCCTTTTCTACAAATAAAGACACGCCTTGTGTTGCACTCTGGCTTGCTGGACGAGCCAGCAAACAAACGTCCACCCACCTGGAAAAAGTGTGCAGCCAATGTCAGTTTGGCTAACTAGTTGTAACACACACTCAAAAACATACCTGTGAATATCAACATCGGTTACTTCAGATGCTAAGTGTTTTGGTCCTTATTCTTAGAATTAAACCTACATACTCCACCAATTTTTTTTTAATGATATATGTGTCCACTTCAGGGATAAATTTAGCCTCAGGTTTGTTAAGAAAACTGATTCCAGTGACAAAGTTCTCAGAGATCCTCGAGAGACTTGTCAACATTCCTGCTAAAATGCGCCGACTCCAAACAGTTGCTGCAGTAGGGCATTTATATAAGCTACTTAACTCAGTGCATGTTAATGTCATCTTGAAGGATTAGATTCTAAATGGGTTTTTCCGTCCCTGCCATAAGCTGCATGCTGAGTTTGCCTAGCAACACCGGTTTGTTTTATCTCAAGATGATGAACGGTGTTGCAGTAAATGTTTACCCGCCAGCCGCTGCTCCTCTGCATCACTGTAATGAAATGCGTGCACCATGTGTGACAGCATGCTCAAAGTGCTACAAGCAGAATAAACCAAAGACATTTTGCTGTATGCCACCCGGATGCAGCAGCCGCCCCCTGCTCGGTTTCCTCTGGCTGGTCCTAGAGGATAGAGAGGGCACTGAACATGAGATTATCTTGTATCCAACTAGTCAACAACATGCTGCTGCTGTCTCAAAGCTAATCAGCAATTATCCCCACATAGTCTTGAGTATCATTTAAAGGAGTAGGAAAGGATCTGAGCTGACATACTGAGCAGAGGGAGACTGCACACTTCGCGGTGCTCCCGTTCTGGTCATTGTGATTGATCAGTGAGTGCCACAAGTTAATGTTTAATTACATTTGTGCAGGGGAAGTTATTTGATTTAAATCTGCTGTCCTTCCTTGAATCTAATAAGGTCATCTCTCAGTCCTGCCTGGTAAAGAGGCAAAACAGACTTTTCAGTAGCCGCTGTTTGAGAGAGCTGATTGAAGACTTGCTTGCTTAGACGTAGTTGTGATGCGAATCGGATAGGGCGGCTGTGCAAAATTATCTGACAGCGTTAAATGAACCCCAGAAGGGTGTGGACTTGGCTGGAGATTTTTACATCTCCAGATTTCTGCTGTGTGTCAGGCCGCGTAGTAGCCTCATAATGACTCATCTGGCTGCTCGTCTGGAGTGAATCACCCCCCCCCCCCCCCAGGCAATCTGCTGTTTTTGCGGGCTAGTACTGCAGCGACACCATGATTAGGCCAGTGAATGTTTTGCTACAGTCCTGTCTGTTGGACATCTGGCTGGTCAGATCAGATGTAAACATCCAACGGTTTTGCTAAATCCCCCTTTGTTCTGTTTCCGACAGCTTACACACAACAGAGGGAAGCAGCTGAATTAAACAATGTTCATCTTAATTTTCCCATGAAGCAACGATACATTAGATGCTAACTCTTACCCTGGGGTATAAGTTGGCCAACTTTTTAGGCTAATCTAAGAGCAACATAAAGATGGGTGTAACACTACAGACTGGTTTAAAATATCTTTGTGAAAGTTTGGAGAGTATGACCATTTTAGCGATCATTCGTGAAGTTCCACTGATGATGGAGGCCAGCCTTTCTGACTCTGATGAACCTTACATCCCTCAGCTGGACCGTGAGACAACTGAGAAAGTGAAGTGAGTTTGGAAGCCAGTAAGTAGGTCAGACCACTGTAGCTAACGGATCACTAACTGGATAACAGATATGAGACCCTCAGGCCGTCTCACCAGACCCTGCAGAGCCATATGTTGAAGCCTCTTGCTATTGCCATGACCATGTTTATTTTTGTAGATCGCCATCAGCAGCAATGGGGACGAGCCTGAGAGGTGCTCCATGTGGCTAGTTCTTTTGCCTAAAACATGCTTGTGGCACCTTTTCCTCTCCATCATGAATCCCCGTGGCCTTGGTAAACCTCACCATGCCACCCTGCAGACTTTTCGAGGCAATCTGGGTCAGGCTCTGATTAAAAAGGGGATTTTTATTTATTTATTTTTTTTGTGTCATCCATTGGTGGGGGAGGAGTGTGGAGATAAGAGGTGGGTGGAGACTGATCCTAAACACAGCAGCATCAGCAAGCCGTTGCCACAGAAACGGCCAGTTGTTAGGCTGTTGTTTTGTTTTGTTTTGTTTTTTCACGATCGGCTTGAGAAGCTCAGTCGTTCCTCTGCTCGTGCTGTGGACGATGCAGCTGTCACTTTAGCTCTATCCTGATCACGCCACGCAGAGTTTGAAAATCACACAGATTGGAGATTGGATTGGTCAGCTCCCATCTTGAACTTGCCACACACTTAGCAGTTACGTGTGTGACAAATCCTGACCCTGGACAAGGACTTTGCTCAGGAAATACAGATTCACGCCGCACTCGTGGCTTTACCACAAATCCCAAGCCTCATGATTGAGTGGTGTGTAAGTGGTAGGTCTATGGGCTCCTAGGATTACTCAGAAGCATGTTCAGCACTTAATCCCCATATCACTGATGGTGGTGAGTGAGCCATAACGGTGCCTAATTAAATGGACTCTGATCAATAGGTGTGCAGTCATTTTAATACACTGTTTGATTCAGTCACCTTTATTCACTCAATGTGTAAATGGAAGTGAGTCTATTTGGTCCTGGCTTCACGCTGATCCAACCATTTTCTGCTGCATTTGATAACATTTGAGTCAAACATTTTTCCTGCCAGAATGCATCTTGATTTACACAGATAAGGAAACCTCAAATAGTTTTTTGTTGCATGATATGAATGCTCAGGTTTTTTATTGATTTATCTGTGGAGCTCAGCTATGATTCAGTGATATTATTTATCAAGTTGAAGTGGAAGCATACGGTTATGTTGTGTTACAAAATTCTGTTGTTCGATGTCAGATCCAAAAATGGGATGTTTTTGATTTACATGTGTGAAGAGTCTAGGGTTGTGGTTTCACATGTTGGTTTGGTTTTAGGATCTTGATTTCCAGACAGAAAAATGCCAGGATTCACTAACAACTCTCTTATTGAATCTTCCCAATTATTTATTAGCCAAGAACTATGTACAAACCATTCAGGCAGAAGGGCCTATAGAACTGACAACCATCAGCTGTAACTGATGGTGTTTGTACTCTGTCCAAGATCGTTTGTTAGACACAGAGGCACCACCTAATATTCGCACATGGAATTTTAGGAGTTCAATTAGACCAACAGAATGGCACTTTGCTAAGCTTATGCTGTGTTCAAATATGCTCTAGAAATCAACTTTATTTACTTAATTGTAGCTAACAGTGTCCCCTCAGTTTCAGTAGTCAGAATCTCCCAATTAATGCATACCATCAAATAATTTAAGAAGCCCTCGAAAAAGGTGTGCAAAAGTAAGTAGGCTGCAGTTGTTAATACAGTGTGTCAGATACAAATTCAGTCAACACCTTGTTATACTGTGTCTTACGTTGCTCATATCATTTTCAGGTTGTAGATACATGTTGTGAACTAAATTAGGTTATCAAAGGTTTTTGTCTTAACAAATAACAGATCTCAAATAAATATTTGATTCAATAAGGGGTTTGGAAGGATTTATGAGATTAAATGCTATTAAACATTAGCCCATAGTTCATTGCATCAGTTTGATTATTTTGGTTATTCTGCTTATACTTGACATATTGTGATACATATGGTGGAAAAATGGCTCTTTTACTTCTCAGTCAACTTTTCTTCTCCTCGAAACGCCTCCCACATCTGGCCTTCCCCCGTCGATTTTCCTCTTCCTCAGGATACAGCACAATTAATGCTCCATTATAATTGGTGGCAGACAGTCATCCATATATTGTGTGCCTGCTTCTCGCATGTTCCTGGAGAAAAGGGGGAAACAGGCTGTTGGCATCTCGAGCCTGATTATTAGGCCAAGCCACCTGCTGAAGGATCTGTCAGCAGCTGCTGTCAAACAGTCCCAAACCTCTCTCAGCTTCTCGTCTTCAATAGAGCAGCTGCAGCTCTCCAGCACAGAGATGTATGCGCTCTGGTCCTGTGCCCTTTCTCCTCCATGCCTTCATCCTACCACCCAACTGCCCAACAATGGAGACTGTGGGTAGCTCTGTCTCGGCTCCAAGAAAACATCTGAAGCAGGATTACAAACAGATCACTGTAGCAGGGATGAATGACAAGGCTTTGCTCTGTTACATTAACTCCTACCCACCGTCTGCCCGTCCTTCCTCTCTCTCTCTCTCTCTCTCTCTCTCTCTCTCTCTCTCTGCTGACCTGGTGTTCACATAGCTGTCAGTCTGGCCGAGCTTCCAGCATCACACCAGTGCCCTGTTTGAAAACATACCCTGTCTGTTTATGTAATCTTATGGTACAGAGAGACCCATCATTATTATTGTAACAGCCATTGAAGCTTGCATTACTGTAAAAATTGAAAATCATCAGCCTTGCACAGGAAAGACCTGGCAACATTGATTCACGGCAACAGCGAATTAATAAGTTGATCATTATGACGTGTGCAGATCATTTAATTAGGAGTGGGGAGAGCGGAGTAAGTCTGATGCCATTTAGGTTAATGAGAGCTTTTACTGCTTCTTGGAATGGTTGGGGAGTGATGACGGTTAATTGGACTCAAAGATTAAGTTACTGCATGTCAGGTTAAAGTATCCTAATGTCATTCACAAATGCACACAAGAAAACATTACGGACATGTTTAGTTGACTAGACAAGTAGCAACACACCAGCATTTTACAGCAGTGTATTCAACAAAAAAATATTTCATCGTTCATTTCAACATTTACGCCTGTGCTTTTCCTACTGTGACATGTGAAAACACCTATTACACCTCTTCTCAGGACTGTGTGGGCGTGCGCAGACTGGGGCTGATTGACAGCTCCCTGACTCTCCTGTCAGCTTTGTTGCACGTTTTCGGCCGAGACAGATTGCACATTCACCATTCTTATTAGCACATGAAGTCTGGTAACATTTTATAATTCCAGCATTGCTCTGCCCACCTTCAAACAGATGATCCAAAAAAAGCACCTGTGTGAGTGTGGAAGGCCTTTAATGTGACACGTAATCTGTACGGTGTGTCTTGAAATTCTTTTTTACTCAGAATGTTTCACCTGAAACAGAGTACAGGTGAGATAATAAGTTTGTAGGATCTTTGAGGTAGTGGTGCTTCAGGTAGCTCATGCAAAGGTCAAATTGGAGTGATTGGTAATGAGCAATAACTTTGGCAAACACAAGCAGATATTTAAGGATCATTTTTGTGATAAAGGTACAGTACAAAACACAAAAGCTTATTTGCAATTTCACTCTTCTGGACTGTGGTAGAAGTGTTGAAATCATCACAGAGTAGAACAGATGAAGGAGCTGTTCAGACAGGTGAGGCAGGACCACATCTATAAGTGTTGATTCGGACTAAATGCAATAGATGCTTTTAAAACAATAATTCCCTTTTTTTTTTCCTGACATCAAGTTTGTTGACCTTTCTCTGCTTTTATCATCAAGACCTAACCCTCCGTTATTTATCTGTAAGGAGACAGACACCGGATATGAACCCACACATAACAGAGTTTGATCTTTTCCCAAAGTTTAATATGATGGCTTCACTCTGTCTTATATAATGTAAGAGGGCCGGATGTTGATTTTTTTTTTTAAAGATTATAAAAGCATTCATTTCCATGACAGGGCTTCACTGTTCCAGCCCTATCTCACTTGATAAAACCTTTTTTCTTTTCCCATCCCGCCGCAGTCTGTTTTACTTAAGTGATTTTTCCCTGTATTCTCATTCAAAGAGTCATGGGATGTGGCAGCTCGGCTGTCGCAGCCCCTGAATTATAAAACAGGACAGAATTGTTGGGCGCAGCAGATCTTGAGTCAGCATTTACTATTTTTTACCTCTGATATAACAGTTGGTATTAATATAATCGAACACTTCGATAATATAGACAATAGGGTTGCAACTAATGTTTACTGAGTAAAACAATTCTGTGTTTTATGTTAAATTACAGAAGATGTAGTAAAACACAAACTATATGTACAGTAGGCTCTGAGAAAGTCACCTGATTGTCCTGCAACATAAAAATCATCTTGTTATCAGCAGTCTAGACTCATATCAAGAGTCTGTTCAAACAGGCCCAACATTGACCTCTCATTTCAGGCCGTGACCTATTGGAGGCTTAGATTGAGCCACAGCTCAGCTTAACATGATGACTGGGTGTCGAGGGGAAGAGAGCCGCTGAGAAGCCGGTGTGTCGGCCGGCCGAGGCCCCCACACGAAACTCTGCAGTAACCCCACAGCTCATCCTCAGGGTCAAAATGCTAATAGTTTTTGGAGTGTCCTTAAGCTGCACTTTTTATATAGCAACCATATGGCATCAGTGAAACCGCTCTAACTCTCGTCTGCTCCAGAGCAAGTTGGAAGTCAACTCTGTGAGAAGACACTGTTCTGATATGAGATCACAGCCTGGTGTCTGTGGAGGGGTGGTTTCAAATTTGAGACGATTTGACGTAAGCGGAAGTTAAAGTAGGATGATCCTGATGTAATGGCATTTGAATGTGAGTTGAAGAGCCTACTTCAAGCTTTGGCTTGATATTTAGGTCATGGCTATGTAGAGTCAACAGAGTTACCATAGGGTACAGCTGACCGACAAGATATCTGTTTGTTTTGTTTTTTAATTTAGAGCTGAAACAACAAGTTGATAATTATTTCCATTTCCATCTTCACAAAAGGGAAGTCATAATGTATATATGATAGTAAACTGAATATTTTGTTTTTTTTTTACTGTTGATCAAATAAAATAAGCAAGTTGAATATCCGGCATTAGAAATCAGAGAAAACAGGCATTTTTTCACAAATGTTCGTGGATTTTCTAGACAAAAGAATGAATCAAGAAAATAATCTGCATATTCATCCATAATGGCTGTCCATCCATGTAGATCCAATTTTGGTGATTTTGAATTTTTCAGATGAACTGAAGAATTAAGTAGTTTTAAAGGTGAAAATGGGCATGTTTTGGGGTTTTTTGTCTTGTTTTGCAATAAAAGTTGACATAAGATATGGAGATGCATAGTTAGGGACAGAGAAGCCATATACACTTTTGTAATTAAATGCACAATGGTACAAACATTTGTTCTATGGCTTTCTTAAGATATTTTTAAATCCGCCTTCCATGTGAATAATGTTTGCCTGGACAACTGATGTTGACGTTGATACTAAAAGCCACTCAGGTGGGCCAAGGCTTCACTTCCTGGGGAGAAAGCTGCTGTCTAATGCTGTTAGCTCTTACTTATGGATCACTGAAGATTTGGTTCCCTTTAATATCCTCTGTACCACATGAAAATAGACTTCACCTTAGAGGCAACTTTTAAATGACTGTTTGTGATTAATTCTGTCGGCATGAGGGGGCCTGAGTTTACATGCTGCATAAACTGATGTCATACTCCGACCATGTCTGACGTTTGGATTTTGTATCACACTAAATGTTATAGAATTTAAAGTCAACTGTGTTTAATCTCAGCAAGGGGATTTATTAATTAAAGTATGTTAGCTAATCCTGCCAGCAAGTTTGTTGTTGTTCACAGGTTCACATCTTGTGTGTCACCCACTGAGCAAGGGTCTGTGCGATTAAATTGTTAGTGGTATTGTCCAAAGATAGAAGAGGAACTGGTGCTTCAGTTAGATGTTCTTTGAGAAGTGTAAGATAAGAATTTTATCAGTTCCCCTCTGTGCCTCAAATGTATTTGAGCTTGAGATCAGATGTGACATCCAAAAATGTACAAAAAAAAAATGGGAAGAGAAAAATGTTTAGAGACTGAAGAGCCAGTCCCTTGGCAGTGCAGGCTTCTTTTCATTCATTTGTTTTTCCTGAAATATATTTTATATATTTGATTATAATTGCTATAGATAAATTGATCGCTGTGATCATAGCTGATGACATCATGCAGATTCAGTATGATAACGGTTTAGCAGGGTCTCGCTGTGTTATTAGCAGATGAAGCAGGAACTTAGACCTGATGTCTATATAAATTTTTTATGAAATCTTACTGCAAAGTTAGTGCAAAACTGTAGCAGGTTGTGAGTCATTGAAAATGGGATGCATGCGTGCGTTTTGTACAGAATATGGTTAAAAAGTCCATGTTCAAGTGGAAAATATTGACCTATTAAACTAAACCCACAACCAACAAGGGTACGAGGTATCTCAAATTCAACCCAGCACACAGGTTAACCACCCATGCATTTTTTAGAGATACACAGTTAACACATGTTCTATGTCTTTTTTATAGTTTTGGTGATATGTCAGGTGGTATGCTCATGTTGCGTGGAAGAAGACAGCACATGAGGGCGACTACCACTTTTCATTCTTAATACAACATCTTATATGTAAGATGCAAAATGTTAATACATTCATTTAAGTATTTACTATAATTATTACTATAATATTAATATAATTATTAATTACTATTAGTCATTTTTACTCAAAAAAAGGGCTTTCTGAAGTCAGTTTTTGCAGCTTCTACATGTAACATCAGTGCTGATAACTGTGTCTTCTCCCTTAACAGCAGATCACTGATTGACAAGTTGACATCCACCAATCACTGTGATTGCATGTGGAAATTGTAAATCCTGGACATTTGGGCATTTTAAAGTTATTCTCCTACAGACTAGCACATGGAAGATAGACAGTGATGCTTTCTTTTAGTAGCCCAGCCACCATACATTTCACTCTCAGTCTTTTTGAGTTTACACTCACTATTTGCCACACCGATAATTCTTTGTCGTGTTTTATTAGTGATTTTATCAGTGCGCAGAACTCCGTACATCTTTACTGCCTAGCTTGTAGTCTGTAGTCTGGCTGCAGTGGCAGTGTAAGAGCGAGGCTGTTGCGTTTGTGAGGAGCTATGAAAGCTGGGACTAAAGTCACTTCTGTTTCTCACATCACAAAGCGTTCAGCTGACTAGCATGTTGCCGTCACTGTCAGCATGCAGCCAAGCCCACCAATCAAACAAACAGCAAACGCCACCGGCTAACAATATTACCTTCCAATAACTAATTATGTATTATAAGAACTGGTTCCATGAAAGATTTTTGTCATTAAACGTTAATTTAAAATATCATGAACCCTAATTTTCAATATTAAGTCACGACATTTTCCAGAAAAAATGTCTTTTAAATCCACAGATGAGAAGCTTGTCTTTTCTCAATTAAAATGCCTTTAACGTATTAAACCCAGTCCACTCCAAGCACATTTCTTTCACAAACCAGAAATGTACATTAGCTGTTTCTGTGCAGTTTTAGGTTAGATTAGATTAGATTCAAATTCATTACACATGTACAGCATAACAAAATGCAGTTTGGCATCTAACCAGAAGTGCAATATACAGCAAGTGCAAAAATTACAGTGTGTATCTATATATGGATGTACCGTGGGTACCTATTTGAAAATGATATATAGGTAGATTATTATATACAGATTATACAGGTTTGGGTTATACTGTATATACAGATTGAGGTAGCATGAGCATGTTATGCAGATGGTGAGAGGTATATGTGTGTGTAACCAGTAGGAGTGATCGGGGGGGCAGTAGAATGACGAGTGTATTGATGTATTGGGGCAGGAGGGTCAACGAGTGGCAGAGTTCAGCAGGGAAACGGCTCTGGGGAAGCAACTGTTAGTCTCAAACTCAGTCTGCTGGTCCTGAGGCTCCTGAAGCGCCTGCCAAAGGGCAGGAGAACAAACAGTCCATGGGCAGGATGGGAGGAGTCTTTAAGGATGCTGCGCACTCGACGCAGACAGCGTTTCCTCTGGACCTCCTCAGTGGCTGGAGGTGTAGTCCCTATGACCCACTGGGCAGTTTTCACCACCCTCTGTAGCACCATGCGGTCTGTAACAGAGCGTAGGGGAAGCACGTTGCCAGGAAGCAGACGGGTGGTTGTTGGGTGTGCTGTGTGAATTTAGGTGTTCTAATAATTCTCTGAATCTTTTGTGTAACTGTCAATGTGAGTAGCCACGTTTTCTTCATTGGACATGCAGGAAATAACCTGTGCTCAGGCTGACATCTCCGGCTCGTTTGAGTGTTTTTCTCGATTCTCTTGAATCATAAAAATGTCTTTACACCTCTGCACAGAGGATGTTATGACCTGGTGTACACCAGAGGAGGAAGACACGGCTTTTATAAGCTCTTCTTGAACTTCACAGCCACTTTGAATTTAACCTTGAAATTTTGGGTCTGCTTTATGCAGTTCATCTGTCCCAAGGCTCTTTTTGTTTCTGCTCTAGATTGATCTTCTGACATAAACTCGTGTTTACGCCTCAGAGGTCGAGGGCCGAGACTCTTTTAGCTCACGCTCAGATTCAGTCTGGCCCCTGGTGAAAGTGGCACAAGCTGTTGTTTGCCCTCCATCATCGCACTGTCCCTCTGCTCTTATTTAGCTCAGGGGATTACTGAGCCAAGTTGCGCAGGATTAATGGAGGAGAAGGAATTCCTTTTGTACAGTGAGAGTAGGAGATAAACCGATGACGGCGCGATGCATCTGACATTTCAATTACCATGATCTTTTCTATTTAACCACACCCTTTGCTGGCTTATCTCAACCCCATGGTTTTGATGGTCTAAAGAAACTAAATTTTATCGTTATCATTATCGTTGTGTGGGACCTTGTATCTGCATTAAATCTGCCTCACTGGGTTTCACCTGGCTCCACATTAATCTCAGGAGTGATTTTATGAAGAGTGCAGCCCGTCACCTCATCATCTCTTCTGTTATGGCTTAATCTTTGCATAGTGTTTGGGATGAATCACTATAGAAATCTATAAGATGGAGGTGTTTGTATATGGTCATGTGGAAATGCTACTCAAGTGTGACGATAAATAGCATGACGCCAAGGATCTAAACCACAAGTGCTACTTGTGAAATACTGATCTACAGTTCTCGCAAGATACAAGAACACCCCCTTTTTTTTTTTCTTTGAAGGGCATTTGTATATTAAACATTTATTTTAAGTCAACTTTCCACATGTTCCATGTGCATAGGATACGGGACGCGTCTGTGGGTTAATTAATATCCGGAACAGGACAAACTTCATGGAGAGTAGCTTTCCCAGCCTTTTCTGTTGGTCTCTAAACAAATTAGAGGGAGACAAAAACACTAGAGCCGAGCTTTGTTATTGAATTACATCTGACATGCTCCCCTGAGAGTATAATTCACAGGATACTAAAAGGCTCGGGCGAACGACAACATGAACAAATGAGTTTGTTTTGTACTTATCTCGTAACGGGACCGCTGGAAGGGAAAAGGGATTTGAAGGAGTAGTGCGGCGGCTGTGGTCGTGTATTGTCCTACATGGAAATTTAATGTGCTTAACTGAGGTTGTTTGTCTGTCATGACAAACATGAAATATGTGCCTTACAGCTTGTACAGACACAGTTGTCTTTTTTTTTTTTTAATTTTTACCTGAAAGCAAAGGCCTGTTATAACAGTATCCAAGCTTGTCAGTATGTGCCAAGGGGAATCCTTCTCATGAAACAGTTGAACATCAGCTCTAATTTATGGTCGCATGTCATTTATTTCCTCTGCGCTGCTCTTTTGTTAAAGGAATAGTTGATAGTTTATGGGAAAAAGAGAGAGTGTTAGATAAGGAGACTGCTTATGTCAGAGTGGTATTGATCTGTTCACCTAACTCCTAGCAAGAGAATGAATAAACATTTCCTAAAATGTGGAACTATTTATTTAAGCTAAACTGGAGAATTTAACACAGACAGTTTGTGTTATTTAAGATTTGGCAATGTTTCCGTGGAGCAAAGGGGCCCAACGAGGTCAAAGGATGTCTCTCAAATACCTCACACTGAGTAAATTAGGCTACTTTCAGTTCATGTTCATGCCAGCTTGATCCCATTGTGAGAGACTCGACTTGCTGCACGCTTTTCCTCTTCTGGCTTTGACCTCAACACAAAAAAGAGAAAAAGCTCTCAGAAATATTGTAGTTCAAGTTGTGCTTCCTGCGCAAAAGCAGCAGGTTGATAAGGAGGCATGGTCCCTCGTAGATTAGTGATCTTTTCCACATGCGAGACTCGCGCTGTGGCACAATGTTATCATCAAGGAGACATCCGGGGCTAGGCATGGATCTCGGTGGAACATTTATCCTCTCCGTGGTCGTGGGCTAGCTCAGCCGTCATCTCCTGGAAGGTGATTTCACTAACTGAATTTCCTTTTTGAGGTTTCCTGTGGTGAAAGCAATTGTGATGTTGTTGCTATGAGAAGACAACACGCAGTTTCTAAGGAAACACTCGAAACGGAGAGGCCTCATTTGCAACACCACAGGCAAATTTGCTAGTCACATAGCCACTGCAGTTTCATTGCTATCTAGCCACAGCTGCTCTTTCCTGTGTGTCTACATGTGTTTGTGGGTGTGAATCCCTCTACCTGTACATGTCAGAGGTGCTTACATGCTGTTATTTGAGGTTAATTGTTTTCAAATTTGATTTCAGATTTTGCATTTTCGACTGTCAGCAGAAGAAATTAGCCTTAGCCTGCTGTGTGCCGTCTTTACATATGACAACATGTCAACCGCAAACATGTTTCAGCTGTACTCTTGTGAAAAAGAAAACAAAAGCAGTATGTTCCTGTCCCAACATGAAAGCCCATTTTTCTTTTGTTTCACTCGTCATCCTCAAAATGAGTCTGTTTATACCACATTGTAGGTAGTGAGCCGCGCCTAACGAACCTGTGAGCCATTTCTTTCATGTGAAGAGTAAACTATGAAATGAATGAGGCTACAATCGTGTGAAAGTGTTGACTTCCTTCCTATGTGGGTGGTCAAGGCAAGAAGCATGTGTGCATTCACTCTCAGCACTAACAGAGAGACATACAAGGCTTAGTCACAGTTTCCACGCTTGTTCATGAAGTCACTGCTCCTGGCATCTGAGCAGCATCTTACTGGAGACGGCGTGCTGATTGCAGTGATGTGCAGGCCAACCTGCTGCAGGGCCAAAGGAGGAAGTGGAATAGCGGCGATGGTTTCATTCCATTTTGATGGTAATTTGAGGCTAGCATTGTCTTTCTTGTGAGTCACAGTTGTAAACGTTGGATCAAGATCTGGTTTGTGTCTGTGTGTCAGGTATAGTCCCAACTGCAGACTAATAATACCACAGATCACAGGACGTCCAGTCAGGGAGAAATATGTCTCCCAAATTGAGCTTTGAGTCTTCATTATCTGCCTGCAGCCGGAGTCGCAGTGCCAGACTCGCACCCCACTGACAGCGCCCTAATGAGGATTTTGGATCGAGCGCCACATTTTATCTCCAGCTGCCTTTCTGGAGAAGATTGGCATAAAAGAACTGGTTTCTGCAGTCGGGTGTCTTACTCACAGTGTGTGTTTATGTGTTTGTCCAGTGTATTACCCTGCGAGGGCGAGAAGGCTGAGCCATGTGATCATAACGAGTGTGTGTTGCCACCACTGTTGCCCTCGCCTTGTGATTTTAACTGGCTCATTTGATCTCTCATGACAGCCATAATGTTTCCCTGCTTGCTGTCTTGCTTCTCACTGTACCTTCTGGATAAGGCCACATTTCAGTGAAGCAAAACATGGCAAATATTCTCTGATTCCAGCCTCTCAAATATGGAGATTTGCGGCTTTCATGCTGCTCTGGGCTTTAATAAGTTTTTAAAACAAAATAAAACTTTATTGTCCCCACCCCACAGAGCAGGAAGTTTGTCTTTGTCTCCCAAATGAAGACAATAAACACAATGCAAATAAGAAACAAAACAATTCTCACAAATCTTCAGCAATGTGTGCAAAAGTTGATGCAACTTATTGAAATCTGCTGGAATGCGGACACTGTGTGCACATGGCTCAAAGATCCCTTTGTAATATATCTTTTTGTTAATTTACCAGAGGTGTTTTTATAGCGTCATCCAGAAGGCATTAACAGTGTTATACAGAGCATCTCATGTCTTGGGTTGGTGACCTGCAGTACAATGTTCTTGGCTGTTCTAGCCTGCTTGTTTTGGGAATTGTTTCTATAAATGTATTTCTGAAAGTGTCAGGTGAATGAAATTAGACTAAAACAAACAGTTGTTAAAGTTGAAATTTGTTTCTGTGCAGGAATCCTGTTTTCTACACTGGTGTTTGGGCCGGCCTGCGGCTTCATCCTTGGCTCCCTCTGCACTAAGTTCTATGTGGATGCTCTCTTCATCGACACCGGTGAGTCTAATCTTCCTCCAGTGTTGCATTATTTCAATGTGTTTTCTCTGTGCATATGGTAAATTCTGCTGTGCCTCTCTACAGGTAAGCTGGGCATCACTCCAGACGACCCGCGGTGGATCGGGGCCTGGTGGGCAGGCTTCCTTCTGTGTGGTGCCTTACTCTTCTGCTCGGCGCTCTTTATGTTCGGCTTCCCTCAGTCGCTGCCGACCAGGGAGAGAGAGACGGAGGCAGACAGCGAGCAGGTCATGCTTCCTCCCTCTTTGAATTCAGACTATGAGACTCCAAAGCCCAGCAATGGGGCTGTACACAACCATGAGCCTGCCAACAGCCCCACCTGCTGTCAGCAGCTCAGAGGTGAGTGTGCAGGATCCAGTGTACTGCTGCAGTGTTTCCATGCAAGGCAAACACACATTCTCTATCTGTAAAAACAGTTTAAAATACATGACAATAATTGATGAATTTATTTTCTATATTTGAATAAAATGTTAGATTGAGTTTGATACGGTTGAAATTGGTCTAATATGGTTACAACTAAAACTGATTAGACATGTTCATTGGGGGAAGAATATTATTATAATATTCTTATTATTCAGTTCCTTTTAATGAAGTAAAAGCAGTAATAACACGATGAAAAATACTATACTATTCTGGAAAAGTAAAAGCACTATCAGCAAAAATGTACTTAAAGCATCAACATTTAAATGACTTATTATGCAGATTAGTCCCAGTGAGATTATGTGTTATTATATACCATATTACTGTATTATTATTATCGATGTATTAAACTGTGAGAAGCATTTTAATGTTGTACGTGGTGGAGGTGGAGAATAGGTTCAGTTACATCATTTACTTCATGAACCTAAACTCTAGTTTTTATTCATTGTTTTTGCACAACAGTAGAAAAAAAGAAAAAGCCTTTGGAAATGTGCTTTTCATCCATTGAGAAGTCATTTTATTATTCATGTTATTTGATTGCTAAACAGATTTTGTCAAATGAGATCAGAGCAGGTACCAAAAGGAAGATAAAGACAACAAGAGAATCCTGCTGACCAACATGCTTGGATCTTAATGGTCGTCCTTCCTTGTATTTTTATGACTAGTGATCCCCAAGGTGACCAAGCACCTCCTGTCAAACCCAGTGTTCACCTGCATCATCCTGGCGGCCTGCATGGAGATCGCAGTCGTGGCTGGCTTTGCAGCCTTTCTGGGGAAATACCTCGAGCAGCAGTTCAACCTCACCACCTCCTCAGCCAACCAGCTGTTAGGTCTGTGTTCACAGCAATGCACGGTCACACACATGTGTGCACAAGTATAATAATAAACAGGTTTTGGCGTACTTTATTTTGAAGGTATGACAGCCATTCCATGTGCATGCCTGGGGATCTTCATGGGCGGTCTGCTGGTGAAGAAACTGAACTTGTCGGCGCTGGGAGCCATCCGCATGGCCATGCTGGTCAATCTGATCTCCACCGCCTGCTACGTCTCCTTCCTGTTCCTGGGCTGCGACACCGGTCCTGTCGCAGGAGTGACGGTTACATACGCCAATAGGTAAGAGAGAAGTTTAACTTCCTGGATAACTGTTGTTATGATGAGCTCTGTCGTAAAATTAAATTAAACGCTAAATAAAAATTCTTATCAGTACTGGTCATTGGAGCACAGTGGGCTTACTTTTTATTCCAACAACTTGGTGTCGTCTAATCGAGTCTATAAAAAGATTTTCTATCCAGAAAGTTCCTTGGTTCTGCACAAACTGAATACGACTAACAGACTTCAATGAATCAATCAGCAGTGAAGAGAATTATTATGAAACAGGACATTTCATTCACTTTCATTTTGATTCACTGGTGTACTGGCTACTTGTTAGAATTGATGTTTTATACACAGACAGAGGCATTTGTTAATTTCTTGTTTGATTAGTCACGATGAATTACACTCATTTATCACCATCTGTTCATTTATTGTAGCCTATTTTTGTCTAGATCTGGGAATTGTTTGAAACTTTCCAATTTCAGTGGCCTAAGTACCTAAGTGATAATACTGATACCGTAAAGCTTTGAGGACTGAACATTTGTTTTTTGAACAAAATAAGAATGTATTAAATGTCTAAACTAAAACTCAGAAAAACATTGCTGACAAATGAAAAAGTCTAAATAATGATTCAAATGGTACATTTCTGTTTGCAAAACAAGTAAACAAGACCACAAATCTGACATTCAGACATTCAATTTCAGCTTTCAGTACTTGACGGCATCTAGAGCTGCTCAAAAACCTTTTGGACTCTGGGAACAACTTTTGTAGATAAATCGATGAATCGCTCCATCAAGAAAATAATCTGTAGATTGATTGATTCTGATAAGAATAGCTGCAGTCCTAATCATAACAATATCACAATACCAAACACCGTAGGCCCGAGCTGGCCGTGTAAAGGAAAGGGGAATAATAAATCCTTTGCAGAGTAAATATCTTAAAAATGACACATTTTACTTCCATGCATGCACTTCCTCTCAATTTCTATTGTGTACAAACAAGTCCACCTGTGGCCCTTCCCCTTTGGATTAGCATATGTATGGTCATACTGCATAATGTGTAGATCACTGAGCAAGAGATTAGTCAGTCTGTTATAGATCATAAAGCTGTTGTCATTTCTTTTTATTTTGGCACTGAGCCTCTCCATTGGAAAATATATTTGTGTTCTATCATTGTGTTAATAAGAGGTTTACATGGATCCAGTTAAATGGTATGCCTTTACGGCCTAGGAAGACATTTGTCCAGCTGTTTACATCTACATAAGTCCAAGATATCTTTTTGCTTTTGTGCTGCAGACACATTTTGGTCTGTGCCACAAATGCATTAAGGTTTGATACCCATTATATTGTTGCCTTTATTTCAATACAAACAGTATTTTTGTCCGTATGGTGGTCCTGTAGAAATAGTGCCTTCAGGCCTTTTTGGTGTCCTGGACCCAGCCTTCTCCAGAGCAGGTGAGCTGTGCAGTGCAGTTTCCATGGAGATGTTAAAACTGGACAAGAGACCCACAGTATTGCTGATAAAGGGCTGAGAGTGCTGCTTCGATTTTGTTTTGCGTCTCATGCAGATATAGTTGGTTTTGCAGTGGGGAAATGTTTTCTCCCCGTGTCTCTGTTCAGGACTCTGCGAGTGGGCGAGAAACCAGAAGCTCAGTGCATCAGTCACTGCACCTGCCTCACCTCCTCCATCAGCCCCGTGTGCGGCTCCAACGGTGTCACCTACCTGTCCGCCTGCTTCGCCGGCTGCAACCGAACAGAACGCGCTCAGACCACGTCGAGCATCGCTCAGGTCTTCACCCTAATTCCGTCTTGTGACACTGATCAGTAATCTCGCATAAGAAAACTGCATCCACAGTCTCTGCAAGGGAAGGTTATCTTCCTGATTGTACCACAGAAAAACCAACAAATGAATTACAGATTACAAACTTTTCTTTGAACTTATTAAAATGTTCTATACACTTTGACATTAAAGTTCAAAGGATAAAAGTCCCAGTATTTCATAGTTCCGCTGTCAGCTATCAAATGCTGGGCAACCAAGTTTACTGTGGCTGAGATCAGATTCCGACTGCAGATTAGTGTCTTCTATATTCAAATCACATGCGGAGAGAATTTCTCTCCTCTCAGCAGCACAAAATATCACTAACGCTGCTGTCTCACCGCAGAAGCTATGGCAGTCTTTTTTCTTTTTTTTTAAAGTGCACGTAACCTGGCTCCACTGTGTTGATACCAGGCTTTCCTTTTAAATGTGAAAACTGAAAGTAATATGTTTTCCCTGTAATTTGATTAACTTGTTATGGTTCTTTGTCTCTGCACAGAACCTGAGTGGATGTGCTTGTGTATCCGCTGAGAGTAAATCCGCCACGGCGGTTCCGGGGAAATGTCCGACGGCGGGCTGCCAGGAGGCTTTCCTCATCTTTCTGTGTGTGATCTGTGCCTGCAGCCTGGTCGGGGCCATGGCCCAGACTCCCTCCGTTATCATCCTGATCAGGTATGTTTGTGGATATAAACATATGAGTGCGTGTGTGCAGTGTTTGTGATCTTGCACAGAATCTGTAAGAAAAGCAAAACATAGTAATTTATTGTATCTGCTTCTCTTGAAGGACTGTGAGCCCTGAACTGAAGTCCTACGCACTTGGTGTGTTTTTTCTTTTGCTCCGACTCCTAGGTAAGAACCAATTAAAGGATTTTCATCCATTAACATCCATTTTAGATACTGTGGGTCTGTCTCAATACTCAACACTTGCGACACAAGACTGCAAGTGTGTGAAGGTTTAACCAGAGCTCACTGGGACAAATACATGACTCGATCGACCTCAGATGTGTTGTCGGCTTTATTTACTTCCACCTAGAGAACAAATAAATCGGATCAACCATAAAGAAGTATTGATGTACTGCCAGTTGATGACACTGGAAAAACAAATGCACCTTCAGGTGTGGGAGGAGTAATGAAATGAAGAAAGTCTAAATCCAGTGATCTCGAAGCATGAAGGTCTACTGTACGTGAAAGAGACAACGTGATATTATTTGGAATGATTCTTGTGTTTAGGGAAGGAACATATTTTTCAATCATTGAAAAAAAGTCTTTTAAATTTAATATTCACTTTGACAATGTCAGACGTGATATATCAAGAATAGATTTTTGATATTAAGCGATAACTTGCTGTGAAGATTCTGCTATAATGTCCAATGTATGTATATTCATGCTAAGTCCAACATGTCACTATTCTTCATGTTGAGTGTTGCTCCTCTCGTCCAACCTGTTTTTGTGTTTGTCCAAGGAATAGCTTGAGATTTGGGGAAATGCACTTATTCACTTGTCTTGACGAGAGTCAGATGAGAAGATTTACCTTCAGACAGAGCCAGGCTATAGCTATTTCCCCGTTTCTAGTCTTGGTGCTAAACTAAGCTAACCGGCTGCGACATATAAAAAATAATATAATAAATGAAAAAACGTATTTCCCAAAATGTCAACTGTTTCTTTAATAATAATCTAAACATCAATGTTTTTAAATCGATGTGTAATTGTAGAGCAGATATATAACCTTTATTTAATCAGGCGGTCTCATTGAGATCAAGATCTCTGTTGCAAGAGAGATCTGAGATCAGCAGAGAGAAAGAAAAACATGCACAGAAGCATCAGTGATGATCACAGACGTCACTAAATAGATTCCACGTTTAAAATTGTGGGATGTGTCTGTAATCCTCTGTAATTCATTACATTTATAAGGTGCAACGGTAGTGAAGTCAGTCTCCCCAAAGAGAAAAGCAAATGATTTGCTATTGATCCATGCATACAAAGCTGTTTTGTTTTGGTGGGCTCAGTCCGTGTTTCTGTTTTTACAGGATTCATCCCCCCTCCTCTGATCTTTGGTGCTGGGATCGACTCTACATGCCTTTTCTGGAGTTCAGACTGCGGCGATAAGGGCGCTTGCCTGCTGTACGATAACGTAGCTTACAGACATCTGTACGTGAGCCTCGCCATCATTCTCAAGGGCGTCGCCTTCCTCCTCTACGCCACCACATGGTATTGCTTACGCAGGAACTACAAGAAGTACATCAAAAGTCACGAGGGCTACATGACGCCGACTGAGTTTTACCCCTCTCTCACAGACGGCCCCAAACTAGTCGACAGGACAAAGTTTATATATAACCTAGAGGACCACGAGTTTTGTGAAAATATGGAGTCGGTTTTATAGTTCATTTCACAAGAAAAGAACAATGTGGATGTTCATATTCTCTCAAAGGAATATTTTATTCTTCGTTTTATTCTTCTTTTTTTGAAAGGATAAAATAAAACGTTTTTTCATAAAAGCAATCTGTTTAATGGCCCATACAGGAGACGTTGCTCTCCACAGCGCTCCTGGGTAACCGTTCGAAAGGGTCCATTTTAGTCGTTCACATTCACCAGGTGTTGCCGGTGAATTCCAGTGTTGACTTGGAGTTAGAGGATGACTTACTGTACTGTTTGGCTCAGTCATTGTTTATTATTAGTCAGTGGACATGATGCTACTACAACTATAGCTGCCATATTGTTCTTTTGTCCGTCATGATTCCAGAGATCTGTGTGGAAAAAATGACAGCTTTCCTCTGTCAGGGCACTGTGTGTTCTGAATGATATTTCTATGATTTCAAAATAAAGTTTGGCTGGTTGTTCAGTTATTCATATTTAAAAGTTGCCAAGTGTTTACAACTAATAGTTTATCCAGTTAATGCATTTGTATTTCAATGCAGCAAGAAAGAAGAGCACCCCGACTGGGTCATTATAGTGGCCTATTAGATGTTTGTCAGAAAATAACGTTAAACAAGACAGTGTTTTCACATCGTGCACTGTTCAGTTTCTCGTTCTCTTGCTGGATCATGGGCACTGTTTATGATACATTATAGACGAGACTGTGAAGTCTTGTCTCATAGGTGCAAATGTGCAATTCATACCTGATACATCCGTGTTCATTACTAGTCTTTGTGTCAGACTGCAGGTTTGCTTTTCATTATAGCAGTTTGTTTAATTTCTTTGCTTGTTTCTACATCTGCAGAGTTTATTCAGCCTAATATGTCTTAATAAGGGATTATTCAAATAAGAATGTTCATATTTTCTATTGACTTTTGCGCCTATTGGAAGAGAAAAGAAACAAATTCCATTTCTATGTTTGGACTTTCAAGTAAAAGAGATAAAGAGTAATATATTTGTTTCATTAGGCCCAGAATGTTTTATTAGATTGTTTTTGAAAGGACAGTATAAATTATATATAAATGTAGTTGTCTTGAGATGTGTGTCTGATGTCACAGAAGATTTGGGGCAATTCATGAAAGTAGTATGTTGCATTATTGGGGGCAAAAAAGACAATCTGTGTCTTCAAGGTAGGCCTGTTAATATGTTCGGTAAAAGTGACAGAAATGCTACAGGAGGCTGTGTGTGCAAGGTCAAACAAAGTTAACAACACACTGAATTTATTCCTGGACATGTATTTGAAGAACTCTTTTAACTCTGCACACACGGCCTGTTACTCTACTGATCTCTCTGCAGTTGCGGTTTTGACATTGTCCCTTTTCTTACACTTTTTGTATGGCAGCATATCATTTATTTTACTCTGGAAATAAATTATTTTTCAGAAAATAAATTCCAAATGTTTTTGCATCCTTTGTCATGTTCGAGAGCTGCTTTGTCGCAGCGTTTCGCATTATGTTTGGTTTGGTTTTATTCTCTTATAAAACAACCTATACACAACAAACGCGTCCGAGTATATTCACTAGACAAAAAATCTCCCAAGATGAAAACTCCAATCTAATAAGGGACATGGACATGCAGAAATAAAAAATAAAATAAACTGACAGGTTAAAAACAAAAAGTTAATGGAACTTATTTCCAAATCATGATTACAGCCAAGACTTCTGTGCCGCTGTTACATTGTAGACATACGTGAAAGTTGTGACATCCAGATTGAATTACATAGTGTTGAAAATTGTAATGGATTCTGACAATCTCATGTCGTCCAATAAACTGTTTTTGGATGCCACATATTGAAAAGATTTAGATCCACAAAACCCAAAACGCATAATACAAATGTTTTTAATGATTACTCTGGCAGTGAATACTTGCCGTTGATATACTGTACATATTGTATAGAATGACATCATTTTCTGTCAGATTTAACCTTTAAACAGGTGTAGAAGCACCATAAAGGGAAGAGCATGATGTTTTCATTTGTCTGTGTGTATTCATGGCTCATCACATATGCTCAGTGTTGTACTGAGCGCTCCCGCAGAAAGATGTGACGTATTGACCGGAGAAAAGAATGGGCCACACGAGCACAAAGCCTTCCCATGTTTTGATTCGCACAGCAGATTTACAGCTTCTAGTTTAGCTTTTAGATTTGGGCTTCCAGTCACTCATCATGAGGTGAGAAGCTGTAAAATATTGTCATATTATATTAAATAATTAAATGTACGTAAAGTAAATCAAGTAGGCAAATACGTAAGCAATTTTTAATAAACGCCAAACAAAAACTCGTGTCATCATTTTTTTACTGCTGCTCAGTGTTTTATTGTCTTTTAAAAAGCTGCAGAATCAGCTTCTAAAGTAGACATATTGATATATACTAGAATTTATAGATATGACTCAGATTCCCAGAAGGAAAAAATACAAGGCAGGCCAAGACCTGCGTGGCGTTTATCTATTTGCATTTATTTGTATACAGCTGCAGTGCAAAGTGAATTCCCCAAATTCAATAAATCAAAAGGCGTTTGTGAACAACTGAGAGTTGGAGCAGATTTAAAGTTATCTTGTTCCACATATGTGGTGCATGAAAACTGAATGCTACATCTCCGTGTTTAGTTTTGACTCGGGGGACAGTAAGCAGACCTGGGATGTCTGGAACGGTTCATTACGGAGCAGCAGATCAGAAATGTAATCATTTCTAAACCATTCAGTGCTTTATAAGTCAACAGCAGCATTTTAAAATCAATTATTTGACATACAGGAAGCCAGTGTGAAGATCTGAGAACTGAACTGATGCGATGCATTTTCCTGGACTAAGACTTAACTTAATCACCTGCAGAATCGACTTTGTAGAGAACAACAGTAGCCGAGTCTACAGAAGATAAACACAAAAAGATAAGTTTGTCTAAATGCTGCTGACAGACGTCCTTCAATTCTTAATATATTCTTAAGGTAAGAACAGGCTGATTTTGTTATCTACACCTCACCTATGTCACCAAAGTGGGTTGGATTCATATCCAGCTGTGAGGCAACATCAGCATAGCGACCTGGATACATTTGCATACCATGAATACACAGTGAAAATATCCAAAGCAGCCAAGATGCAACCAAATATTGTGTTATTTCTAAGAGGCGGAGATGCTTCCTAGGCAAAAATAAAAACCACAAACAGCAGATTGAAAACCTTTTTTACTTTCAGCCACTACTTCATCTGATGAAAATCTAATGTCAAAACATTGTGATTGTGCTCAACAAATCGTAATTCTGGGAGCGTATAGTCAGTGTGCGGGCACCTTTTCCTTTTCAGATTCTTTTTGCCTTTTTGCCAGCGCACCTGGTATAATGTTAGGCTCAGCAGACACTCCCTCATCACCCACTACACTGACATATACAGAAAGTTCATCTGTAGTATTCTGGCCGTACTGTTTGTGAGCGATTCAATTTTGTCAAAGTGAACAGCAGGAAATAAGACATGACATTTCTCTGTAGCCAACAATCACATTCCCAAAATGTTTCAAAAGGTCACCCACCACGTTTCAACAAAGAAACTCACACCTGCACACAGCCAATTAGTGGCTGACCTCTGACCTCTGTCTGTCACGGCCGCAGAGAGTCAAGCGAGTTTGGTTTAGTGCTTGGAGGCATGTTGCCTTTACACATTTTATGTTCTGTGAATTTGAAGATTGATCAGAGAGGCTGACGCTTGAAATTGTTAGATGAATCAAAATAATGACTTTGTACCAAAGCAGAGTGTCCCTCTGCACTTCTGAACAACTGATCGGAAAGCTTTAATTTTAGTGAGAAATAACACCCACAAAAGGAGCACAAACATTTATCAAGGCAATTTTTTCTTGTCATCTTCAAACGCTATCAGCTGGACTGCAGTGAATCAGTTTCATTAGAGCTTAGATCTCACTGGGATGAAATAAATAATTGTACCATGT
The DNA here is from genome assembly GCA_036023855.1 of Gadopsis marmoratus. Taxonomy (NCBI): domain Eukaryota; kingdom Metazoa; phylum Chordata; class Actinopteri; order Centrarchiformes; family Percichthyidae; genus Gadopsis; species Gadopsis marmoratus. The sequence goes on from JAVQJF010107649.1 coordinate 34,197, forward strand.
AAACAATAAATTATAACTTGATTCATCATGTTATCAGAATAAATATGATTCTGATTCTGATTCCGATAATGTTTGGCTCGTGTACTGAAGCAGCCACAGTTGTACTATCAGTTCTAAAAGCTCTTGTGTACGTGTGTGTGTGTGTGTGTGGTTGTCAGGTGGTTGTAAAGTCTAATAATAGCACAATGACACTCTTCAACGAGACAAAAAAGTTGGACCATGACAACAGCTACTGTATCAGCGGCCTCAATTAACAATACTCTCTGATACACACCTCACTCCTCATCCTCATATCAAAGACACGCAAAGACGCATTTGCCAGAGTCTCCGAGAAAGAGTCCTTACTGAAAGTCAAAACACACACACACACAAAAGCCACCAACCTAGAAATAGAAGCTGCTGCAGGCAAGAGTTTCTTCTTTTTAATCAAGAGGCCTCAATTAGCCTAATGGGTGCTTTAGTGAGCCGAACTGTTACACAACAACTCATATAGCAATAAATCCTCAGTGGAGAGCTTTGACTTATGTCTTTCTCATACTGTTGAGAGACAAACTATGTGTTTCAGTGAATTTTAATCTAGCGGAGTGACTGAGCTCAGCATGCTGACATTTTCATGCTCGCTGTTTCAATGATAAGACTGCAAACTGTAGAAGATGAATGCAAAGGTGAGATGTTAATATATAAGTTAAGCGTCCAATCACATAGGTGTCTATAAATGCAGAACATACAGCTTTAGCAATGAACGGTGTTGTGATATGATATGTGATATTATTATCAGGGTAAATATGATGCTGCGTCTTGTCATTATGTGCACTCTCGAGGCTCCAGCTGCACTTTTCACTTTATGTAAATTAGCCCTTTATGCATGTCTCTGAAACACAATTGTGTAGATAATATATGCATGGAATTTGACAACAGACAGAGCTAACACTTTACATTTGATTTGCCTAATTAATGCTTGATTTGCAATTAAACGCCATGCAGCCATGTGGCAACCATGTGTAGTCAGCAAGCAGACAATAATAATAAGCTGTGATGCAGTGTAGCTGGAGATGTGAGTGTTCAGCTATTTATTTTAGGCAACTTTATGACGTCTGACAAGCAAGACGGGGCAACTTTGTGGATCAGCATTGGATGAGCAGGACTAAGGTAAAGGCCTGAAGGATGATCCTCATGATGAATGTATAATCAAATTTTATACACATGCATTGTTTACCTTCAGTAATAACAACCACCAAAATGTGTCTACAGTGTTCTCGCAGGCTGTAGTTAATCACACTGTTGGCTTTCAGTGTAGTTAATGTAGCTGTTATTATTAAAATGGCCATCGTGCAGAAACATTTGTAACTTTCAGGTAATTAAAACGTTAACATGTGTTTACTCTGTGCTTAATCACTAGTTAATTAAGCAGCAGTTAGTGAGTTCTAATGTAAAGTGTTGCCCTAAGTGAAATGGGCCTTTGCTGTAACTCAAACGTTATGCGCTGGAGGTGTAGCAAACATTTTAGCAGGAAGCTGCAAAAAAAAAAAACCATGCCCAGCTACCATTTGCAGGATAAACATAAGCTTTGAAAAAATTTTGATAATCAAAGATAAATCTAGACACAGCAGAGCCGGCGGTAGTGAGAGTAACACAAAGATATATGGTCCGATTCATTTCTTTTTCCAGCATCAGCAGTCCTGCCGTTTTAAACCAGAAACAGCTGAAATTCCCTGAGCAATGCAAAAGAACTGAGAAATGCAAGCTTCAAAAAGGTTGTGTGTTTTTTTTTAAATGACAGCAGTGTCCAAACATTTTGGGGAATATCTCAGAAAATAAATAACTTTAAACCTTCTTCCCAACTATTGACGTTAACTGCTCCAAAAACCTAAAACCTTAAACTCCTCCAGCTTCCTGCAGCGTGAGCCGAGTGGTTTATGGCTGCAGGATTATTCTGCATCAGTAGTGGAATAAGTATTTAGTCCTGTATTCAAAATCCTACCAAAGTAAGTACAACATATCATCAGCTAAAGGTAATTAAAGTACTGCAGTAAGAGCAGAAAAATGGACGCTGCGACTTACATGTAATTTGTTATACATGACATTTTTAAGCTGATAGTACTGATGCATCAAAGCATACGCAGCATTTTATTGTCGAGGTGGAGCTAGTTGTTTTTTTTAACTACTTATATACAGTTTGGTAGTTCAGAAGAACTTCTGCCACACACATTTCTATTATATTTTTTGACTCTCCTCTAATTGTTGCTCTTGTGTGAAATATTTGATCTTTTTTACATCTTTGGGTTTTGAAGAGTTCTTTAAAGGAAACCACCTGAGAAGTCTGGAGGGTGGAATCAGACTTTGGTGGAGCTGCTATGGACGCAAAGGCATCAGAATCGTGACGAGAGGCTCCAACTGCTTTTATTGACGAGCAAAAAGAAAAAAGGGGAAAAAAAAGAAGAGACATTGTGAACTACTGGTTTCATCTGGAAAAGGCACTAGTATGTACAGCTGTGAATGTAGTGGAGTAAAGAGTACAATGCTTCCCTCTGACATGTTGTGGGGTCGAAGTGTAAAACACCATAACATGTAAACAGCTACTCAGGTAAAGTGCAGGTACATTAACACTGAGCGTCAGTACAGCTGTGCAAAGAGCCCCATGAGCCCCACACGCCCCCCCATTCGATGAAAGTGCGCTCCCAGTGCCTTGGAGAGCACTTGGCTGCACATCTGCCTGCCCCCGGCTGCCTCCGCACACTGCGGTGAGCGCGCCGACAACATCTGGCGAGTGGGACCGACCCGGAGGACGGAGAGCCGGGCCCTGCGCCTTTAAGGCTGCATGTGGTCTCCGGCTCGCTGCCGTGGAGGTGCACGCGTTCAAAGTTTGACTGGGGAATAGAGGCAACACACGGGAGGCGGCGGCAGCGTCGCCCCGTCGGGAAACACACTCAAGGCGATGCTCATCTGAGGAGGTGGGCTGTGTGTGTGTGTGGGGGGGGGGGAAGGACCGCAGCTGGCCTGGGAGTGTCCGACTCCGGCGATAAGAACAATAGGAGAAATGACAGCGCGGATTGTCGCTGTATAAACGGGGGAACACAACAAGGTTAATGTAACGCGGCGTTCGCCCACAGGACGGACTCCCGGCGCAGCCATGCCGCTGGTGCTCCGCGCGCTGCTGTTCGGCTTCGTAACGCTGCTGGTTGTGGTTTTGATAATAGATGATATCGCAGAAGTGGAGGAAGAAACTGCGTAAGTATCCCACCGTTTACAGCATGCACGATGTGTGCGTGTGTGCGCGCGTGTGTGTGTGTTAGTGGGGGTCTATTGTTTTCTTGTCCAGCAGGTTTATTTCCTGCAGGCTGTGTTTTTTCTTCTCTCCACAGGATTGAATCTGTTAAGTGGTGAAAATGAGAGAGAGAGAGAGAGAGAGAGAGAGAATAATAATAAATGAGTTTATCTGAATTGAATTGAAGTTTGGAGTTGAATGTGTGGTTTGTAACACTTGGGTGCAGCAGCAGCAGCTGTTCCGACAGCAAGCCTGCCTGGGTCTCCAAGGATTAGGCTATTTGTCTTGCAGCAGCCTGCATGCAGAATAGGATACATTTACACTAGAATAGAGAGTAGAGAGAGAGAGAGTGTGTGTGTGTGTGAGAGAGAGAGAGAAGAGAGGGGGGGGGGGGCAGCAGATTGGAAACAAAAGAGGCTTTCCTCTTTTTTCTTTTTCATTTTCAGAAATGTTGAGCAGTGCAGCAGAAACCTTCCAAGTCACACACTCACACATGCCCCACTTGCATTTGACCTGCAAGAAAAATACATTCTTAATTTAGCATCAAAACACTCTTCTGTCACTCACCAGCTCACCAGGAGCTCAACAGCGCAACATCCTCCTCTGGCTCTTATCATTACCATCACAGCCATAAAGATGCTGTCTTACTTTAATATCAAAAATGACTACTTTTCTCTCCGTGGAGCTTTTGGGATTCTCACATTTCCCTTTGAACGTTTTGTTTTGAATGCAATTACCCGGCTGTGGCTCACGTCGTAATGAGGTCATATCGGTTTGTGATTTGCTGTGGGAGAAGAACCAGAGCCAATTCCACTTCTGCATAACTGCAGCTTAACACAATTATAACAACATATTTAAAGCCACCAGGATTGTTAAACGAGTGAGGACGGCCCACCTGCCTGTCAAAGCAGCGCTGCTCTGTTTCAGTTCCTCACTGCCTCATTCACACAGCTGCTGGCAGCTTGTCACGATTTTATCAGATGTGACCAACAAAACAGACTGATGCTTTAAAATCTCAATGCATAGGTAATATGTTTACTGTCAGTGCACCTTGGCTGGCGTGTTCAACACCACCGTGAAAAGAAAACCTCCTTCCAGTATAATGGGGCTCCATTAAGGCCACATTTCTCCTCATTACATCAGCAAATGGGTCCACAGTGGATTGCTCTAAAAATACCTTGATGCGTGCTTTTCACCTTGATTCTGTGTTAAAAGACGTACAGTACAGCCTGGTATTCAATACAGTGGGTGCATTATTGCTACCTGATATGATTACAGGAAGGATTTGAAGCGTCCATTATCAAGCCAGACTTCAGGCTGCAGTATGTGTTTCATAATTCAATCTAAATCTATTTTTCTTTTAGAAATACTGGACATTCAAAGAAGATAAACCTACACCGGCTCATTCCTAAACCTCACAGGTCTGAAATCCAATTACCTCCGCACACACACACTATGCATATACATATAGCTGCACACCACTACAGGGCCTTTCTATATCATTTTCAGTTGCCTTTGGTCGTTTGATTCCTTTGCAGCTCAATAACAGTGAGTCAGTCAAAGTGAGTGTCTCATAACCTTGTACAGAAAGAAGGCAGCTGCTATAAATACCCTTCAATGTTGGTGGTATCCATGGGATGACAAAAGCGTCTGCCATAAGAATAAATGTTCAATAAAAGTGTTTTTTTTAAATGCTGTATTTAATATAACATCACTTTATTGCATTTAAATTATTCTAAGCCTCATTCAAGCCAAGTCAGTGGGAAGTCAGTTTTGATTATGTGCAACTGTGGAGGAAGTAAAATGTAGCAACACCTCTATGTAAAAATACTCGTCCTGGGTAATTGTGCATCATCGCTAAATTGTATTTAAAGTGTCAAAAGTACTCATTATGCAGAAAATGCTCTCCAAGAGTGTTATATATTTTATTAGATCACTATTAATGATACATTCATGTGTAAGTAGTATTTAACTGTTGTAGTTGATTGAGGTGCAGCTAATTTTAACTACTTCATAATACTGGCACATTAATCTATATCAATGCCTTCTCTTTTATGCTTAAGTTGATATTGATTTGATTTGTGCATGTAAAATCTCACGCTGCAATATAATTAGCAACTAAAGCTATTAAATAAGTGTAGTGCTGTAAAAAGTGCAATATTTTCCCCAGACATGTAGTGGAGTAGAAGTATGAAATAGCACAAAAAAGTAAAGGTTTCATTGCTTAAGAACAAGTATCCAATGTTTGTACTTAGTTACATTCTGTTTATATAACCCAAAATTACAAATTTGTCTCACAGGTCATTGCAATCTGCACAACATATGACACCTTTTATTCTTAGATCTTGATTCAGAAAGGATAAAGTCCTTTACTATCGAAGAAAAAGAGGGCACAGTTCACAGACACCTCAGCTTTTGTTTCTTATTGATCAGCACTTTAAAGATCAGCACAGTGTGCCAATAACATGCCTTTCCATTCTCACGTAGGAAGGCTGCAGCAGCCGTGGATCCGACTGCTTTGACAGGATTGAGCAGAGATATAAGTCGTCTCGGCCCAAGCTACAATAACTCTGCCAAGCTCTCGTCAAACAGCTGGACCTTCAACAAGACCCTATCCAACCTCATCAGGCAGAATCATCACTCTCCACAATTATCTCGACGGATTTCTTTTTGTGTACACTCGACTGAGCAGAGCCTTTCATAACGAGTGTGTATTTTCACTTTTTACAGGAAGAATATTCTGAGATTTCTTGACCCGGAGAGAGACATCTCTATTCTGAAGGGCACGCTGAAACCAGGAGATATCATCCACTATGTCTTTGATCGCCACAGCACCACAAACATCTCCGAAAATCTCTACCGCCTTTTGCCAACTGTATCCCCCATGAAGAACCAACATCACAGGCGCTGCGCTATTGTGGGAAACTCTGGGATCTTGCTGAACAGCAGCTGTGGACCCGAGATCGACTCTCACGACTTTGTAATCAGGTATTTTCTTTTTCACAGCATAAGTGATTTTCAATTTGAAGCAAATCATAAAATGTGCAAGTTAAAGTGGGCCGTAGTTGAAATGGATTAGCACGTTAGTTTTTACTGAGCGTATACATTCACACTTCCTGGAGTCCTCGGTTTAATTCAGGTTTAAAGTTGGTGGTTAATTGCACATCTGAAAAAGCTGTCAAAGCTTTTTAATGATTTAAAGTTGGCAACGAACCGCCAGGGCAATTACATGCATGATTATACATTAAGTTGACATTTTGAAAAGCCTTTGTATCCGGCAGAAACACATTATGCTTGTCGGAGAAACACCGGCACTCTCAGGGGTCCTGCTCTCATTTACCGGAGAATTCTGTTAGTAGAGCCGGCTCAGCTGGCTCTGTTTTGTGTTTGGGTGCAAGCAAAGGAGTCGCTGAGTGCGTTATTTATCACTATTCACACTTGTCAGTGGAGGGAGATAAATCTGTCTAGGGTTGTATTATAATGGAAGATGCAAAAAAAGAAAAAGGTAAAGTATTCTGGTTGGGATCCATGCACTAAATGCAGAGGTATTGACTGTGAGGAAGATCCTCATAAATCAATGACTTTAATGCTGTTGCATAAATGGAGCAGGACGTAGCTGCCTGTGGTAGCACCTCATTGAGCTGATTGATCGATCTCTGAATGGGCCTCATAAGATGTCCCCTTTTTTATTCTGAAATTGATTCTGTTGTCTGCGAATCTTGTCTTTTCTAAGTGCTGCAATGTTATGCTGATGAGGAGAGGTCATGATTTCTAGACTCCGGCAGCATGATAATAATGCCAGGCATGGCGGTAATGGCTGGCTGAGGGCAGACAGCAGGGAATGTGGCATTTTGAGAAGATGAGGATTTTGCTCTGGCATTCAGGTATCAGAAAGGGAGACATAAAAGTCTCTGCTAAATATACTTCTCTGCACCATGCTTGGTTCCCACAAAGTAGGTTGACATTGGGGTACTAGTTATAGATGATTTCAGCTCAGTGGTGTGATGATGTAATAGAATAGTTTGGCGTACTCTAGCAATTCGCTGGAATAAATTGGAGTCCGAGGATGGTGCACATTTGTCACGTTTTCCGCTTGCATGTAATCTTCGTACCAAGTGTTCCCTAAAGCAGGTCCATTAGCTGTCAGAGTGTGTAAAAGTAACTGTGCAGTTTTTGATGATACAGGTTTATTCAGATAAACTGAAGAATTAAGTGTTCTTGTTCTTCTACACTAAACAACAAAAAACAAAAAATTGAATAATCTGAGAAATTAATTGTCAAAAAGTTGATGTTTTGGAGATTGTTACATGGGTTTTGTGGGAAAGCAAGTGTACCAAAGTGTAAATTAGAGTATGCAAAGTTATTAAAAACAAGCCCTCCTGCTGAGCTCCCCTGCCACTCTAGAGAACAGAGATGCTTCCCCGTGAAGATAATTACCGGCTTTGTGTTTGCTTTCTGATGCCGAGGTTAACATCAATTAACAAAATGCCATCCTCTGCTTTTCTGCTGAATTTCACTTGTTTTTCTGCTCTATTTCACTCCTGGCAGAAATTTCTGCAGGGGAATAGGTTTTATTTTTATTTATTTTTTGGTGCCACCAGTCAGGAGAAAAAGTCACTTATCAGGCCAGCACTCACACGTTTCCTTTTTACCTTGTTTAAAATTTGATCACCAGTCAACAGTCACTATGCACATTTCATTCTCTGCCTTCCTCATCACGTGTGTTTGAATAAAAAGTGCTTTCCCTATATTGGATGCGATAGCTTTATCAGTCACTAAATCTAAAAAGGGTAGGAGTGATAACAGTATATTAGACCTTTCCCTTCCAAAGACCGTTCTTATACCTGTAAAACGTAGCTATGCTGGCTGCTCATCATGGTGTTACACTTCAGGACATGCTCAATGTCAATCCGGCCCTTTGGCTGTCCCTGACCGGCCCGCGAGAGGTCAATGGTAAATTAGCAATCAAACAAAAAAGTGTTCATCATTCACGCAATACAACAGAGCACTGCTTTTATTTTGAAGGCGTCTGCCGTCTTCTCAAA
>JAVQJF010107653.1:0-41362 GCA_036023855.1 Gadopsis marmoratus
TTTGTATAGCTAAAAGTATGAAGGAGTTGAAAGGGTTCATAAAACGTACGGAAGAAAGAAAATAATAAAGAACTGGATAACAAGAGTGTGAATGCTTAACAGCATTCACACTAATAAAAAGGGAAGAGGATGGAGAAGAAGCCTGGGGGCGGCGGATGTTAGCGATCCCCAGCACTCCCTGTCAATAACCATTTGAACTGGCCTACTGCAGCTGATGCCACTGGATGAAAACTGCCAAACAGGAGAGGAGTTAATGAAAAGAAGGAGAAGAAACAGGGGACTCACTGACCAACATAATAATGGTGTTATGAATGACATAAGTCCATGTCAGTAACATTTCATTTCTGCAATGGAATCGGAATTTTGTGCACCATTGATCTGCCCGTGAAATGATTATTGACAAAGACAGTTTGACAAACACTATGAAATCCAGGTTGGGCTACGGGGCAGACTTTGAAGAGATCGCTCAAAGGATAATTCCAGTTTATTAGAACGTGGGCGTTCTGGCCACCATCTCTGTTGGTGATAACATTGTACCTACAGTACCAAAGTACCCGCTGAGATCCGGGAGCATGGCAACATCGCTACGACGACTAATCAAACATTAGTGACTCTACTGGTTAGAATTTGACCCACCCTACCTGCCGTGGTTCACACACGGATCATTAGACATACAGTAAAGGGTTTCCTCACTTTCAGTTTTTACCTCCAAATAATGTGGTTAAACTGTTGACTCGTTTACAACTCGTCTCATCAGCTCATGTCTTTGAGGGATTGCACCCATAAAACTTTCTCTCCCAATACCGATTCTGATACCTCCGCTCAGGACATCTGCCGATTTTAAAATGCCAAATTTAAAATCTGCACATTGGAGTCATTTCTATGATAAGATAACATGAGGCCGGAGATTGCTGTGGCACTAAAAACCGAGCCCGGGGCCCGCTGTCACTGAAAGCTTTAGATTTACAGAGATGCGACGCATTCTGCCCCAAACGCATGTGCTGTATTAATCAAGAAGATTGTTTGAGAGCGTTTGCGAGATGCGCCTCTCTCCTCATTGAATATGCATTTAAAGGGAGGATCATGCAAATAATAGGAGGAGACAGCAGTTGATTATGTATTCCGCTGGATTTACTGGGGTCACGCTATGTGCGACTGTCAGGTTTGGTGGGGAACATGTTTGGCCTAAACACAGCGCAGATGGGATTTACAAGAGCAACACGGAATATTGTAGCAGGAAAAGAAACATGTATTTAATATAGGCTTGTATATAACTTAACTGATTATTACAAATGCAATTTTAATTATGTTATTATCATATTATTATTATTAATATTCTAATCACCAATAGGAAAGATGGCCAAAACTAGATCTTTGAAATCAAAAGCAAAAATACGGAAGCACAGAATACTGATGTCTTAAAAAAACAATAAACGGCCAAATTTTATAATTTAAATATACTTCAAGTGCAATTTTGATTCAAATGTCAACGTTGAAGGTGTTATATAAGCCAGCTCCTTTTCTCATTTCAATCCTTGCAAACACAACACCCACTGAAAGCACAAACAGGGATCTAAGCTTGGCCCTTTGAGAGTAAAAGTGAGATGGAAGGGTCAGTCGAAAAAAATGAAGTGGAGAAGGAAAAGATAGAAAGCAAGAGGCGGTCATGCGGGGAGAATATGGAATGAGGAGGCAAGCAGTGGATGGAGAGATCGGCCTCCATGATAAACTCTTTTTCATAGAGGGAGAGAGAAAGAGACTTTATCTGTCCTTCGACTGCCTCTTCCTCACAGTTTGCTATCTGTACCTCTTAAGTGCTGAATGCATTAGAAATGTGACGAGGGATGAAGGGATAGTGGATGGAGGGAGTGAAGGAGGAATGGTGGCAGGGCACAGAGGCCCCAAAAGAGAGCGAAAGTGGGCCTAAATGTTATCACTGACTGTGGCGATAAGAACCCTAATTATCAGTGACAAAGGCTGAGCTGCTGACAACGGCTCTGTCTTGGCTGACCCCAGTCGAGGGGTCAATATTGTAAAACTGAGATTTGGGGGATTTGGTTTTTATCCTCAGGGAGATGGCATCTAGGACATCCCTATCTATACCCATGGCACCGCAGTTTTTAGTGGAATTTAAGATTTGAAGGGGAAGGACAAAGAAGGGGATAGAGATTTTTGCAGTTTGGAAAAGAAAAAAAAAAAGTGTCTGAGCTATATGATAAAAGTGTCTTTGACAGAAAGAGCAAGGAGATGAGGGCTGGCTGTTAGAGGGCACGTTTGGATCTTCTGACCTCCAGAGGTCAAAGTCATGACATTTGTTCCCGGTGCAGCTTCCTGCTTGGCTCTGATAAAGCTGTGTAAACATCCTAATCATGAAGCTGCATCAGCTCATATCAGTCCTACTTCACACCTTTCCCCCATTTTGTCGGCTGTGCAATTCTGCATATTACTCCTTTAAAGCCTTATCACAGAACACTGGTTTTTTTTTTTTGTTGTTGCACCTAATGACTTTAAAAGCAAGTCTTAGACAGATAAGCACAGATGAACAGGAGTGCGCTGTGATTGCCGCGGGGTGACAAACATAAGCAGATTACCATATCGTTTCAGGCTTGCTTCCAAACAATTTACAACATCATAACAGCATCCGGACTGTGAACGTACCCTTGCTGAATCTTGACGAGGCTATAGGTAGCTCTCTTAAATGTGTGCACACACACACACACACACACACACACACACGGAATAAAACACAATGTGTGCAATTTACATGATGTGTAGCTTAAATTTCTGCCAGCATCTGACTTTTAGATCTAATACTAATCCCCACGAGAGTGAGCGAGACACACAAAATTCCCTCATTTCCGGCAAAACAATGCAATTGTAAAAAAATAAAAAATCTAATACAAAGGCTCCATGAATGTAAATTGAGCCTTATTGAAGCCAATGGATGTTACATACTGCAAAGAGAGAGAGGGGGAATCAAGTTAATATCAACCTGAGTGACATTACTTTTATCACACACTGTGTGACCGTGGGACACAGAGGGCGGAAAAACATTTGCACTTGGCAATGAAAGGAGAAAGCTCCATAGAGGACTTTGGTATCCAACTAGCGGTGGCTACTTCCTTGGTCTTATTACATTAAAAAACACACACAGACAGTCCGGGGAACGCCTGTGTCAACAGGTATTATGGAAATACATCGTAAGGTTTAAACTTGCTATTTAGAATGAGCTTTATTCAGGCGCCAGTAGCCTAGTGGAAATCATATTCTCCTTTCTAAAAGCATGGAGCAGGCGCATTTAAATGGATGCTAGTGCGTGTGTGTATATTTTATATTAATTCATTGAGACACTTAAAAAGGGAAGGGATGCTCTGCTGTAAATACCATATGCATCTATGAGCAATTCAACTGAAAGCTGCACAACAGGATTAGGAGGCACTACAACTTACATATCATCTGTCCATTAGGGTGCATGCATGTACTTGTCATTCTTATCAGAGGAGAAGAAAGTATTTATTTTGGTGGGTTTTTAACAATTTCTTTCCACGTGCAAAGAGTACAGTTGCACACAATGAAATGCTCATTCATTTCACTTAATAAGCATGCAGTGCACATATACATAATATTCATATGCAAGAGATGATAGCAAATGTGGCAAAGTTTGAGATGTGAAAAGTGATAAAAGACACAGTTTAGTTCAGTAGATATGCACCTGTTTGTTGTTGTTGACACACTGTAGATAAAGGGCTGCTATGTTGGAGCAGTTAAGGGTTTTTCCAACGTGGTCTCTGTAGCATGTCAGGATCTGGCCCTGCAGGTCTGCACACACAGGATACACCTCATACCGCCTGCAGGGGTTAGAAGGGGAGAGAAGTAGTGTGAAAACAGGGACAAATATGGTGTAAAGGAAGAACAGTGAGGAACAGTGTGAGGGATGAGAGTTAAGGGAAAGGGATAAAAGTGTAAAAACTGAGTGGTAAGTGTGAGTGAGAAAGTGTCATATGTGGACAGAAAATGAAGAATGCATAGAAGATGGGCAATACAGAAGAATTGAAACAATTTGAATGAAGAATAGAAATGTAGAAGAGCAGAAGAGAAATAAAGACATACTGCTGGTTTGGAAAATGAGAATATCGATGGTCATCTTGAGGCTGAGCTACTGCAGTCCACGGTGTGTGTACACCCCCTGCCTTTTCTATTACTGTCAGTCCAAAACACCTGAAGCAAGAAATAAACTGTATTGTACTGTATTGGCTGGAAGGAAGGTCAAAGGTCAATCCAGGCTCCACAACCTGCTGCAATGACCACCACAATGCTTGCATTACAATATATTGACAGAGAAGCTACAGGGTTTTCTAAAAACGAGGTGTCAACGCTTCCAACAATGGTTTCATCCCCTCAAAAGGGAGGTTAATCAGTGCTGTGGGACTCCATGGTAGAGAAGCCAACTCAGCAAATCAATATGTAATGCATAGAAAACAAGAAAAGAGCATTGGTTTAATCTAGACAAGCAATGAGGCTTACTTGATACAATGTGATGATAATGAGGTTAGAGTTAAGTAAATTGGTCCTAGCTCTTAACATAACCTTTGAAAAGGTCTTGCGGAAGAGAGTTCTGATCACTCTACAGGGCACTAGTTGAACCCATCCATTGATGTAGGAAGGCTCCTAAAAGTGTCAACCATTTACATACTGGCTAGCTGTCACCTTGGACTGGTCTAGCAAATTCAATCTTTAAGCATCCAAGAGGAGGTTATTATAGACTGTGAATGCTAATATGTCTGGTTACAGGGTACACATCACTAGCTCTGCACGCTCAGGTCTGCCCTTGAATGCTGCTACAGCTTTACTGCTGCTGTCTTAGCTGGTATGATCCAGATGCTAGCACTAATGGTAGGTGCTACGCTAAACTTCAGTGCATTTAAATGGGACTGGGTTAGATGCATGCAAGGGTTTGGGTCCTTTAACCAATCTAAGTAGTGGGATGGACCACCAGCCCTGGTGCCTTGCCCAATGTTCACACACCATAAAAACCCATAATGATGACACATGCACATGCTAGGGCTATTATGCTAATGGTGGTGTCATCGTTTTGTTCACATCAGTGCTCAGGACCCTCCATCTGCCTCACTAAACCTGCCTCGCATGGTGTGAAAGAAAGACATTTTGCCTATCAGCAACTCTGGAGAGCTCAAAGGAATATTGGGGGCCACGCCGAGTCCCTGTAGTCAGAATCAGATGTTTGATTTGCCCCCTGGAGTGAAAAATTACCGCTAGTTGAATAAAAAGCAGTGGTGCAGTGGGGATGTGGTACACGTGTTCATCACCACATGGTCATATTTGTTAGGAAGGACGGAAAAATCTATAGACCTTGTAAGCGCAGGTCAGTGACAATTTGTGACAACATGAGAGGTGCTCTCCACACCTTCAGCAACTTCAACAGTAATGTGATGAATCAATACAGTTTATCATTCACCATTAAATACAGTGCTCAGAGGCCAAACAGGGTAAGAAATATTCTATCTAAAAAGGTAATGTGGAATACTTAAAAAAAAAAAAAAAATCACAATTGTCAATGTGGACACTTAGAGGAATTGTCTTTTTGGGAAACATGCTTAGTTATCACCCTCATGTCTGTATGGTAAATATGAAGCTACATCCAGGAGGGAGCTAACTTAGCCTGGCCAGAGACAGGAAGCAGGACCATTTCTTGGCCGGGTGGGGACAGTGGTTTCCTTGATTGTTGTCATCACTGTGAACCACAACTTGCCGTTTTTACACCTCAGCTTTTGTAAGAATTAAACAAGGCTTCCAGGTGCTGGTATGTGGATTTAGTCACTTTTGGACAGAACCACGCTAGGCGTTTTCCCCGTTTCCAGTCTTTATGCTAAGCTAAGCTAACCGGTTGCTGCTCCTACCTTCTATATTTACTGTCCAGACAGTGGTATCGTTCACTTACATAATGTCATAAACTAAGATGTGTTAATTCTAATCAAGGCAACAGCATTGTTTGCATGACTAGATATGCATTTCATTTTAATCAAAGAAAGCATTGAGTTGATAATCAGAAAGCAACACACGAACATGGTGGGAACCAAGGCTGTTTTGTTAGGTAGAGCAATTATTTTAAAAGAATTTTGGCTGATTCCACAGTAGGTATTTGAGCCTCTTTGAACAGAAACTGGAACATTATGCTGTGCAGAGAAGGTTCTGCATTTGTGGATCCACTGGGGAGAAATTCAGTCATTTGCTAGGAGGCAAGACAAGGCCATTGCTCTGCGTCAGGGTATTGAACGATGACAGCAGTGCTAGCAGAAATCGCTCTCTTCCTATTCCTATGGATCCTGGCGCTCATTTATAACACCGCCTATGGGCATCTACAGGGATGAGGGGAGCCACACACGCCCACTAATTACTTTCTTAAGCGTTCGCGTTAATGCCAGGTGCATCCTGCTGATACACACCACAGTGTTTATCACCAGTAATGGCCTCAGAGAGAGAAAGGAGGACAGAGGAGGGAAGAGAAAAAAGATGGGGGGGGGGGATAGAAATGAAGAGCATTTCTTGATGAGAAACCAGACAGTGGTACTTCTATTTTTGCTTGCTCTCTGGTTCTGTCTGTGAGAAGGGGCTGAGACAGTGGTTGAGTTAATCACAGAGACAATAACACTGTCACACACACTCTGTAGCGGCACGCTACATCCTCAATCATCTATCATTAAGATTAACATTAAGTTCCTGCCGCCGACCACACAGGGCTGGTAGGGAAAGACTAGAAACCTCCCTCCACCTCAGTTTTACATTAGGTGCCCTCGTGTCATTTATTATAACTGCTGTAGTGCTATGCAAAAACTACCAGAATTTTACCCGCCCTTTTTTAAATATCTTTAATGAATGAATTTTACATTAATTTAATTTTTTAGAGATATATATATATATATATATATATATATATATAGTATCTGAAAGAAGAGCTTTTTGTTTTTCCAAGGCAGTTTTGGCTTCAGGTAATCATCCAAATTCTTTCAGGCTAGTTATGGAAATACACAGCTATTGTACTCAGCTTTAGGCAAGCTAGGGGGGGATTTTGATCCTTGTATTTAATTACAATTTGCACCAACAATACCGCCCTACGTAGTTATATCAAAACCCACAAAAAACAAGGCAAACATTAGGTTCTTCATTCTCAATTCTAAGATGAAAGAGCTAAGTATCAGGAGTAAAACCCTGCATGGTGGATACAGTATATTCTTCCACTGTGGGAATGACAGGGTATAATTATAAATATAGTCAAAAACAACCATGAATCATCCAGTTCCCATGTAACCTGAGCAGTAAGGCATTCATAAACATTGAGACTGTATTATATTCCCAAAACAAAACCTATTTTTTCAGGAAATCAAAAAAGGGTTGAATGCCAGAGGCTTTGAGACAGTTTTCTTCAGGCCTGGTTTAATCTGAATGTAGAATTTGAGTTTTGGTTAACAGGTTGTGATGTATTTGGGTGTGTTATCGGTAGAAAAGACTCCCTGCTCTTTGTATTAGCCAGTGATTGACCAACTCTTTTGCTTTATACCCCTTTTTAATGAAGCAATGCCAACGTTTGAGTCCAGGTCCATGTGCCGTGAGCAGTACAAATAAAGAGTGATTTTCCTTCTTAGACTGTTTAATTTGGGGCTTGATGAACTATACAGAATTTAATGGAGAAAAATCTGAAAAAGATACATTTTCTGGGCAGAATTGCATTTTTTCCTCATTTCCTGACCCCATAGATTAATCTTGTGACCCCATCTAGGGAAACAAGCCCTCTTGGTGACACTGCTGCTCTTTACTCGTATAACCATCACACACACACACCACCATCTCTCTTCCCTTTATTCCCTCCCTCGATTCCCAGAGGTTCATGGGATTTTATGATATCTATCCAGATACAGTTGCTTATTTTCTGCTGTGTATGTGTACGGCTCTACCCCTGTACCCTAGAGACAGTAAATCTAAACAGTCATATAGGGGTCTTGCCTTGTGCCATCAGTAGCAATAAAGGTGTCTATAACAACACCTCATCAACCCCCCCCCATATGTGCGCGCACACACACACACACACACACACACACACACGCACGCACGCACCAAGTGGGTCCATGTTACCTTGATCCACTGATAGGAATGAAAGGGAAGAGTAAGGTTGGTTTATACATCTACATTACAGTTTCTCTGCTCTGCGTCATAAATCACAAAGCAGAGCGAGGGAAGGAGAGGATAGAAAAAGACAGAAAGGAGGGGGACACTCCATTGAGAAGAGAGGCATTATTAGAGTAACTGAGACAAAGGACAGAAAAGAAAGTGTGGAAAAGGGAAGAATATGAAAAAGGGTGTCTACAGAGAAAAAAGATCAGAGACGAGAGGAAGACCTTCCACAAAACCCTCCAGAAGCTCTCTGCTCACTTCCTTTGCAAATCTTTACTTCAGGAGAGAACAGAAGACGAGGTAGGGGGGGCAGAAATGATACGAGAGGGTTGGTGTGTCCCATTTAACATGTAATAAAGCAGAACAGATTACCACTCCCTCCTCACTGCCCGTCTCCCTCCTCAAGGTGTCCCTATATCATTTAATACAATCCTTTCTTTCAAGCCTCCCGCTGCACAAGTCAGCACATTTCCATGGAGGGGGACATATTCCGATGGCTTTATGGCTACAGCTACATTCTCCAAAGAACATATTGAATGCAAACTGGGCGATGTATTGAGATTGATGTTGGGATTTTCATATAATATGTATAATATGCATGTGTTGTGCCAATAGACTGAGCGAGGAACGTCAGTACATTTTTCACACCAACATGTATTGACCATGACTACCATCAACAGTAACAACGCAGAGCTTTGCACATAAATGACATTCATAGATCTCCGTTAAGGATACGGCATGCTTCAATAGCTGAACAAAGTGTGAGACGTATCAGGAAACATGTACATTCATCTGTCATCATTTGAGATGCATTACAACTTCGAACAAAAACACGCAGACAAGCGGCCAAAAGGGACACGCAGGCATACAGACAAAGACACGGTCCATTCCAATACTGGCCAGTATTAAACTGTCCCCTGCGAAACTAAATTATTGATTGCACAAACTGGCTCCAGAGGATTGTTAAAAGTTTTCACTCCATCTGCAGTAGGGGCACTGCTTTCTTCCTCTAACATACTAACACGTCAAGCAGCGGATGAGCAATAATAAATGGGTAACCACTAAAACCAACTAAAGAACGCACGACTGGTGCGTATCAGGCAGCCAAGCATGTGGGTTTGTCTACACTCAGACTGGATTTTGATGTCACTTTATATACACTAGTGCAAAAACAATAATATAAGGTTTGGTACCAATACCAAAGCAATACTTTTTAATACCTTAATAATACCTACCTTTTTATGGAAAGGTTCTGAATGTAAATGGGGATTTTTTGGTCATGCAACCCTATCCTAGAGGAAGCCATTTGGTGTGCCATCACATGACATTACTAATGGACTTATCATTCCATTATGATTAAAAAGCACTTGACCAAGAACAAGAAAAAAAAACATTTTATGGTATGATTTGGTCAGATTACACACATCGCAACGCAGACTGTAGCTCCATCAACAGTATGGATTACCCTCGCTTGCCACCAGATTGAGTTCCCAATCACCACATTGTCTATTTATCATCATTTGGGTCCACTTAGGGGTTAATAGGGTTAAGGGGCGGGTGCCGGTTCCCCCTTAGAAAGCCCTCATGTTCTCTCCAGTTAAGGCAGGCGTCAGTACCGAGGGAGGTAAATAAATACAAATGATCCAGTTAAGGAGAAAAATGACACACATTTCACTCACGCTGCTTTTTAAAAGCAGACCTGAGTGACCCCCTGCAGTGAAATCCATCAGCATGGATAAGAGATTCAATGAGAGCGCGAGAGAGAGAGACACTGAATCAAGAAACGCATCAGATATAAAAGTCTGCCAAAGAATGGAGCGAGAAAGAGAGAGAGTATAAGTGAGTGAGGGAGGGTGGCAAAAGCAGACAATAACAAAGAGGGGGTGAGTCAGAGAGATTTAAATTAAGACAGAAAACACTGTTCCTAAGTGAGCAGTGATGGAGACAAAGACGGATGAGTGGGTAAGAGGAAAAAGAAAGGGAGCGTATGTCCTTTCGGACCCCTCTTTATACACATTCTTACAAGGGGTCTGGTGTCTGGCCTCAAGCAGAAGAAGACAAACATGTTTGACATATTTCACAAACATAGTGAAACATGCAGCTGAAAGATGTTGACTAATTCAGCGATGCTTACTTGTGAGAGACACCATGAAATTACAAGTTTCATCCAAAACGAAGAGTGGCAGTTCATTGTGATTTGTAAATATGCGGTACACATTTTCTGCATATCCAGCTACATGCCAGTTCTTTTCTGTTGCATCATTCATTTCACTGTGCTGTTCACTATATGAAAAAGAAAAACCCCAACAAATAATACAGAAAAGCAATAAAAGCTGCGAGTGGGTTTCTCAACCATTTCCAGTGCAGCAAAGTCACTAAATCAGCCACTAAAAGGTGTGTGTGTGTGTGTGTGTGTGTGTGTGTGTGTGTGTGTGTGTAAAATGCAGATGCGCCCACGCTGGTCCCTCATATATTGTGTGTGCTTTTTACAGTGAGCACAGCGAAGCTCTTAAGGCCAAAAGAAGAGCTTTTAAAGCAGTTATTGACTTCTGTCTCCTCAGCTGACCACCATCTTGTCCCTTCGCCCTGGTTGCCTAGCTACGAAATGTGGTTCACCCTCGTCCTACAAAGAGGTCAAAGCGCTGCTCAGTCTGTCCTGCCTCGCCGACGACTACTTCATAGAAAAACCTCTACGGCTACAACTGAAGTACTTTGCGATAACTTGCGTGCTAAATTTATTCCCGTCATCTTTAGTAATTAAAAGTGCCACTTGACGCAATTAAACATCAATAAATCAATTCTTCATTAATTTCAGGACATCAGTATTATTCCCCTTAAACAAACAGGAGCCCTGCCAAGAAAATGGAAAGCCTCTACCTGACTCAACACCTTATTTACATTTTGTAGCAGCAGGGTGGATTTTGCAGGAAACCTGCTGGATATACTCCAGCCTATTTATCCTCTTCAGTATTGTGAGATAGGGATTAAACAAATGCACAATGCAATAGCCCTGTAATGTTTTGCTGCGGGGCTATGTGCTTGAATGTATTAGGTTGCACAGGATTTTCTACATTTTGTAGCCACAACCTTCATGACAAGAAGCAATGGTTTGTAGAAAATTAGGGAAATGTGGTCTATGACAATTAACTTGATGATGACATTTTAAAAATGCTACAGTAAAAAATTAACAAGCAGCACCTGAATTACCAAAGCTGCTGGTAATGTTGCAGAATGTATTAATGAAGATGCATAAATAAAGCAGATGAGGGGTTGCTTGTTGTTTATTGCAAATTGTTTATGGTTTTAAGAGGCTGAATTAGGGATGAGTGGGCTCTACTTTCTCCCACGTGGTATAGAGGAGAAGACAGACTGTCAGGTGTGGTCTCATGACCGAGGCAGTGCAGCACACCGACGTTACGAAGAAAAACAACGAGTCATTTACATTCAACAAGTTTTACTCCACGCCTCCTCATTTCACCTTTGCATGTGTGCACAGAGAGATGAAGCGAAGGACTGAGGCTGCTGTTATTGTCAAATGGATTAAATTAAAAAAGATTTATTCAAAAGAGCAAAAAAAAAAATACTAAAAAAACAACAACGCAACAGACAAAGGGAGTGAGTGTGTAGCCTGAGGGAGGAGAGGAGTGACAGCGAAGTGACAGACTAAAATGAGTTTTTATTCTCCATGGCCGACTGTATAGAGGAGAAACCAAAAATGCCTGGTTTAGACATTCACATGCAGACTCAGTGACAAATACAAAAGCATGAGAATACGTTGCCTCTTCTGATCTTATCACAAATGTCACCATCAAGGCTGAAAGCTTAGAGGAATCCAAGGTTTTGAGACCTGAGAAGGGGGATGGAGACATAGGAGATGATGGTCTCAGTCCTTTGGTGCTACACAGCCTTGTCAGACTCACCCATTCACCTTAAGATGTCCCTGCCCCATTTGAAATCTGCAGGGACCCTGGACAAACAGAGTGGCCAGCTTCAACAATGAAGCCCAAAGTCCCACCAAAGGTTAGCCCTGGTAGGAGGCATAGGACTACGCCACCGTTCTTTCATTCCCCATTCCATTTTTTCGCATAATCTCACATCTATCATTTTCCTTCATGCCTGTCAGCTCGCATTTCAAACTAAAGCCCCCATTGGGTCTCTCTCTCACACACACACACGTGAACCCACTCGAAATCACTGATTGTCACCTACATACGTGCACACATAAATGCACTCTTACATACATGTGGTGTAGTAAAGGTCACACCTTGAGTGCTAGACAGTGTGACAATGCGTCAGACTTGGATAAATAAGTATTGAACATGGCAGGGTATAAATCAGGTGCAGGGAGAGATAGCCTCCTTTCCACAAGCAACTGGAAACTCTTATCTACTGCCAGTGTCACAGGGAAAGTGAATAACAGCTTTGGTCCTACGTGTATGCGCCTGTGTCTAACATACTGTATTATTACATTATCTGCTACATGTTGTGTATATTTACGTATGTGGAAGAATTGGACACTAAATGTCTTTTGTCTAGGTCTTTGAGAGCATGTTGGTAACCTGCAGTTTGTGATTCATAGCAACAGACAGTAGGGGGGCCGTTTTACAGTTTTAGCAGTATTTGTTCACACTCATTTCACACACTATTGTTCATTTGTCCATAATTTTGTGGGGAAACAAAAAAAATTGTCTGTCATGGCACAAAGTCTTTGAAGCATTATGTTGAAATTGCAAAAATATTGCTCTGGCTTTATGAAGAAACAATTAGCTGTGAGAAAGTGTGAAAGTATATATATACACTGTATATAAAGAGATATACTGTATGTGTGTATTTTTGTGTGTTGTGGATGTAATGAGGTCACAGTGATGCAGTGCTGTTCCAGTTAAGAGAGCTCCATCATTCCCAGAAATCTGTCGGGAATACTGCAGGAGAACGGCAGGGAACAGCTGTAATGCACAAGTACGCAAACTACACACACACACACACACACACACACACACACACACACACACACACACACCTTTCCCTCCCTTGGGTACCTACCTCTCACACTTTAATGTATTTCTTTCAACATCGCCATGGAAAATGACCACACTATACCACCACCACGAATGGAGCATATTCACACTGGCGACTGCTGAAGCGTATTTGTATGACCTATTTGTAAATGACATGGATAATTTGTGAAAATCACATGCCATAATGAAACTAAACTCACCCAAAGAGGCCAGACTATTACTGATACAGGAGAGACATATCAAAGATGGTGATACAGGAGTGAAGGTTTCATGTCAGTAATTCACCTGAATGTTTTGCTACAGAGAATGTCTTATCCCAATACAATCACTTGTACTCTGATCCCGTTTCAGTTCAGAATAACTTTTTCCCCATGTTGACAATTACAGAGTATCAACCCTGCATCCCTATCTCAGTGTCACAAAGTAATAACAATTCCGTCTATTTCTATGGAAATCCCATGAATTCCCACCTGATTTGATATTATATGCACATGCTAAACTCAAAACAACCAACAGTACTAATTTCTAAACTTCCATAAGCACATCTGCAGGCGTTATAACC
This sequence comes from Gadopsis marmoratus, assembly GCA_036023855.1. Classification (NCBI taxonomy): domain Eukaryota; kingdom Metazoa; phylum Chordata; class Actinopteri; order Centrarchiformes; family Percichthyidae; genus Gadopsis; species Gadopsis marmoratus. Next base: position 13,768 of record JAVQJF010107653.1, read on the forward strand.
CTTGACAGACAGCCTCCTCTGGCCCCACACATCTTCTCCACTATAATGAACCGTAGCCTAATATCAGCCAATCAATCCCTGGAGAACTCTCACTCTTTCCACAGTGGCACTGACATGAGCTAGAGGGGGGAAATGAAGACATTATAAGAAAGATGTCATCTCCCACACTTTATAACATCCTCACGTTAACTTATCAAATGTTAATTCTATCAAGTATGGATAAGGCCCCGGCTTTTCATTTTAAATCTCTGGGGGACATTTTTAACTTTGAGGAAATCAAAAGCCTGTGTGAGACAAAAAACATTTCCTGTTATTATTCAACAGAGGCCACAGATAGCATCTTATCTGTTCTCTGTAAAGTCTTCGTCATAAGAGAGAGGCACACACACATTATGTTCACAAAAGATGTTCAACATATGAGTGCATACAAACATACACCATCACAGCTGAACTCACACACATAAACAAGGATGGGCCAAACACGCCCGGTTAAATCCAATTAACCCTCGGCTCTGATCCCCTCAATGTATCCTTGCCCCTGTCTTGTAACACCAGACCTTCCCGCCATTTCATTAGCGCACACACACACACACACACACACACACACACACACACACACACACACACACACACAGATACTCCCCCCCTACCTTTCCACAAATGTAATGCAGTCACAACCCTGCTAATGTACCTTCTATAATCCAATCAGACAATCACTGCTCTTCATGCAAAGGCCTGTGTCACATGACTACCCGCACGTTAGCTCAACATTTGCTTGCAGTTAGCAAGTCATTTGGCACTAATGTTATTCCAGTGGATTTTTTTTTCTTCCTTTAATGTGATTTGGGAAGTCTCAGCTCCAGCTTCCACGAGTCTAACGCTAAACCCCCGTCGGGCTAGGCTAATCAGTTTCCAGCATTTCTGAGGGAGACAATGATCCCAGTGTTAGCGCTGGCTAATGACAAGCTAACACAATTAGCATAGCCTCCCTGGAGGAGAGCTTAGAGCCAGGGCCCATTCTTACCCCATCTCCTGCAGGCTCCTCATCCACTTTCCCTACATTACTATGAAGCCTAATGGCCGCCTATTAAGAAGACGGATGGAACACCGTCAGGGCGGGATTCTGCATCTTCTTGAGTTACATGTATGACGGATATGTGCTACACCGATGGCTGCTTGGATGCTTAATATTACCTCCTCTGTTAATAGCTTCAATGAAGTAGCCATTATGTTCACTGCAAGGTGTGACTGTAACTTCTATTTACAGCACAGCGTAGCACTTTCACAGCGAGGACCTTACAAGCCCTCATGGTGCTGTAATGCACTTTGGATAAAAAAAAAAAAAAAGGGGGCCGAAATCTCAGGATTTCTTGGAAAACAAGACTAATGGTTAGCAGTGTTTTTGTCTGGTTGAAGAGGATACTCTTCTAAACACTGAAATATTAAAAGAGCAAAAGAAAAGCCCCATCAGCCAGTAACATGCTATCACCCTTATCAGTGAACCACATCATCAACATCAGCTAATGGGACGGGCTAATGTGGTTCTGATTGAAAGACGTACTTTAGCATGTGGCTAGCATAATTCAATAGTGTGTTCAACGGTCCACATGGACTTGTAATCTTCAATGAATGCAGAATAAAATAAACACAATACTATACCAACTAAAAGGCTTCTTTGTGAAAAAGTAAATTAAAACAAACGAGAAAGAAACAAAGTTCTATTTTTGGAGGTAATTGTAAAGAATGGGTTAAAAAAACGGTTGGTATGTGATTTAAAGCCTTTGATCTACTAAACTTACTTGAACTTGGCATTCACTTGGTCGGCAGCTTTATGGTAGTTCTCTGTGGTGACCTTGTAGAACTGAGCACTCTGCAGAGAGACAGAGAGAAAAGCCAGCGAGTGAGATAAATGCATGAAAATCTGATTGTAATCTCTTATATAAAGAAGTCCATCCAATTTATTCACATCTTCCCTGATTTCAGGTTGAAGCTATTTAGGCAGAAGGAAACATTTCAACAAAGTGATGCCCGTAACAGTTCTGATCTGATATCGTCTTACCCTACAGTGCAGCAGAGTCTACACAGCCCTGCCTCATCTACCATCACTCAAGCGCCATTAAAAAACTGTATGAGCAGGGATATTAAGGGCACAGGTCTATTACCAGTTTGGCTTATTGTCTACAATATGGAAGCCAACTTTGTGATCAGTAATGTATATACAGTAGGCTGTACAGTAAGTATGTTTGTAGATATGAAGTCTGCAACGAGAGATTTTCAATTGTTTTGTGTGTGGTTGTGCACACGCGTTTGCCTCACTGAGCAAGTGTGTGAAGAATAGGTATTTGTGTGTTTGTGTGCATTTGTGCTTATCCTCTCACAAACCACTGCTGTAATAACAGGCAGCAATCCTGTAAGGTCAGAGGGCTGCTAGTCAACAATGTACAGACCACCGATCATAAGCCCCCGGTGACCCATAGCAGGACCCCTCACCCTGAGTTACCACCTCAAACACGGCCATATAACCTACCTCATACACCATTTATACTATCGAGGAAGATCTGGTTTGTCAGCCCTCAGCGACTGTTCTGCACATTTATGATCAAATGGTGAGAGGTTGTAAAGTGTGATGTATGGCTTGATTGAGAGTCGTATCAGGTTAGATCCAGGGGCAAAACAAGGCAATGTCTACCAATGCCACTGTCTTCCTGTGAAGGGCTCTAACACTAGTAATAATAATAACAATAATAATAATAATATTTACACTAAAAAAAAACAGAATAGTTCACATATGTAAGCTTATGAAGAAAACACAATCATTACTGCATGATGTGGTGCTGGGTTAAAGACCCCTCAGACTGCAGTTATCCAAAATCATAGGCAGACTGTCACAGGGTCCACCAAAAAAAAAAGTAAATGACACATTCAGACAACACAGGCTTTTAATTTAGTGCAGAGCGAGCTGGTCTAGCAAGTTGGTTCTGGATAAGTGTTAACAAAGACTTTTCAGGGTAAACAATGGAACATTAAAACCTAGTTCTATCCTATCTATGCATTGTTAAAAGAAAAATTATTATCCTTGAGCCGCCAAGGCCCGACAATAAACTGAGAATGTCATGCAAAAAGCACACAGAATCAGTGACCAGCTAACCAACATTACTCTCTCTGGGAACCGAACACTTCAATCAACTGGCATCACAAATTACAGATACACTAGAAATGTGACAAATGTATGCCTCTTGTTCCCATCTGCCCTACCTTAACCTCCTAGCAGGGAAGTCATTCAGCATAGTTCAGAAAGGATCAATAGGAATGAACTGCGTTGCTGAAAAGATCAATAGTCATATGTTGTAGCGCTAAAACAAGATGGGACATGGCGATGCTGACAGTAGGTCTGATACAGATTTCAGTTCATTTCAACTGAATGGACACCTACACTGATGGTTTGCAATAGAGAGTCCTTCAGCTTTTCATATTCTATGGAGTTACATGCATCAATTATATTTATTATATGCAGACTGCTCTCCAAAACACAAAAATGCATACACACAAACACACAGACTTCACAAAAGGTCCTTGTACTTAACTGAAACAAAGAACCACCTTATAAACATATATTCAGATCCTTTGCTATGACACCTCCAATCTAAGATATCTGATTTCCTTTGATCATTCTTGAGATGTCTCAAGTCCATGTTGAGTGTCAAACTTAATTGATTGGAAATGATTTATGCCAATGTACGGTCCCATGTCCCATGAGTAAAAATTAAGTCATGGACTCCAAGAAACCCTCCTTACATGTCCAAGATAAATGAATGCAGAAGGGTGTAACAATTACAAATGCTTATAAAACACATGAAATGCACAAAACAACAAAATGAGGAGAGAAAAAAAAAAGGGGTCTGACAGCAGTTGTTCCTTAGGCAGACAATCATTTGTATGTAAAGCACATCAACAAAGTATGCCCAAAGTTTAAGAGTTAACATGTAAGCTCATGCTCTCTTTGCCCTGTTGGCCTTGATTCAAGTGGTTTTCGGCGCAGACAAAGAAACTGTCAAGAGCTAAGGAAAAGGATTCAAAAGAGAAGCTTATTCACAGATAAAAAAAAGACTAAAAAGAGATTTTGGGGCTACTAAAGAGGCAAGAATAAGACTTCTCCTGGGTGCTGAGATTGAGCCATTGGAAGAGAGGCTGAAAGAGGTGGATTTGGGTCTCATTGTCTAGAATACTAAGTATAAGGTAATAATACCTGCCTAAATGGCAGAGCTGGCACTAATCAGTGCACTAATCCACCTGGGAGGACAAAAGGCCATGTGTGACAATGATTGCAGGACCACTTACAATACACACACACACACACATATACAAACAATTTATGTGCTTCACGCTGACACTCACATGCACATGGTACTAACAGGCACAGCATGAGTACATGTGTGGACATGCTGCCAAAAGCGTCTACACATACCCTGATGGCTGGATATAAACCGTGGCGCACCAAAAAAAGACCCAACTCACTCACTCGCTCACCACCAGACAGAAGAGTGTAATTTGTGTGATTACTGAGTGGTCTCAAATTGTGATTTCCAGCTGTTGCCCCAACTGATTTAGAGAGTAGCCCTGACCTTTTGTTAGCCCACAGAAGAGAGACTACATTCGGTTTGGTTGAAAACATTCCTCCCTGAACCAAAAAAAAAAAAAAATATATATATATATATATATATATATATATATGTTTTTTGTGATTGCTGTCAGCAATTACTTGTCAAACAGAATTGTGTAGCTACAAGAACCTGGTACTGTGTATACTCCATGTACAATCAAGTATTTACCTCTAAAACAGTGTTTGTTTATTTTCATTCATTTATTTGTTCTATTTTCTTTCCAGTAGGTTTTCAGCTCTTCTGGAGCCAAACAAATTACTGGTGGGGGGTGTCATAGACAGATTAAGTCATTACTGCTAATGCACTGCAGCGATATGGAGAAGATAGAAGCTGCACCCCAACACCGGCTCCAGCTCAATTTAGAGAAAAAGCATCCAATTTTTAATGAATAAAACAAATAAGTATGGCTTCTTTCTCTTATCTGCTGCTGAGCAGGAGGGCTGAAATGGGGAGAAACCCCACCATGGCCAACATTACGGATCTGCAGAGCGAGAGAAAATTTGACTTCTGCTGTGTGACTTAGTGCAACTTGCTCATAAAGAGAGCAAAGATGCTGGTAAACTGTTATTGAGCCAATCCTGCATGAACAGAATTCACTAAGCATTTCAAGATTTGCCTTATAACATTCTGAGGTGGAGATGACGACCAGAAGAGGCAACCAGAACTGTCCATCTTTGCCATGAGCATGTTAAACTCCTAAAGGGACCTATTTCTGGAAACCTGCCTACCATCACCTCCAACTGTGAGTCCAGACATAATGCAAGGGAACATTTTGAGGTGGCAATTCTGTACAAACTCAACGGAAAGACGTGATCAGATGCGAGTTCGCCCAGACGACACAACCGGACACAAAACAGTCATGTTTTGAAATTTTGAAACGGTTTCCATTTGAGAAAAAGACATTTATCCAGGGGCTTCATGATTCTACTTCATACACATACAGAGGAAAAATGAGAGAGACTGGAGGAAAAGAACAGAAAGAACTAACACACTCCCACACACAAGGCCAGTGTGTCCATTGCTAGTTAGCTTACAGCTAAAGTCTTTGCCATGGGTAAACTGGCTGTTTGGGGAGAAGAAACACAAATGTCGAGGTGAAAACCAAAGTGTAAAAACGACACATTGTGGCTTTATGGGGGTTACATGCTGGAGTGTTTCTTGGCCAGGCTCAGTCAGCCTGGCACCCTCACAGATTTCGTTATCTTTGGACAAAGCTAGCCTACTAGTTACCCCGTTTCCACTCTTCGTGCTAAGATAAGCTAACCAGCTGCATATTTACAGTATAGACATGAGAATGGTATCAATCTTCTCATCTAACTCTCAGCAAGAAAACATATTTCCCAAAATGTCTATTTATATAAGCAATTTCAAGTTTTTACTTCTATCACTATCAATGGCTATAATGTGAAACTAGCTACATAGAAAAGTAAAATGTGTTAATTTTCACACGTGAGAACAGAAAAATAAAACACCTTTCAATATAATGCAGTCCAATTCAATTCCACCTATAACTACGGCCTATAAACTTACTGTTAGTTGAATAAACATCTCTGTGACCTAGTTTTAACAAAAACTAAGCCCTATAAGCTGACATTTAAAACGCCGTATCTCAGCATTGTTGTAGCAAGTGAGGCATTACTGCCGTAAGATTTGTTTTTACATAAACGAATGTGCTGCTCTGCTGTTGTGAAATCACCATTCCTTGAAAAGACTTCCCGTTAAATCCCTGTGAATCCCATCATGCGGCTATAACAGCATACAGTCTCAGACACAATAATTCAACACTGCAGCACACTGTCATGTCTTCACTCCGGATTACTGTGTCTCCTGTTATACAACTAGCAGAGAGAGAGAGACTACATTGATCGCTTCATGGTGAATGAGAAATTCTAAACCATACTTAGTGTTACAATACAGCAACAAGAAAGGCAAGAAACAACGGTTAGAAATTTCACTTTTTAACACAACAAGAAAAATGTACTTAAAAGTTTAGCTTTAGGGCTTCAGACTGCTCCCAGTCAGAGGGACAGAGAAATGACAGGCTGAGGAAGAGATGAAGATAGCTGGTCAGAGATGGAGATAGAGAGATATAAGCTATTACTGTTTTTTTAAATGCTCTTTCCTCTGTATTTCTTCCTTTCACAGTGCTGTGGAACTTTTCTATGAGATGGCAATTGCTGCAGTGATTGTCCTCCATGGGAGAGCAGAAAAAACCAATTTCATCGATATACAAGGTGAAAAGAAAGATACAATAAAAGAAAAGAAAAAAGAAAAAAGAAAAATCCCCTTCTGAAAAAAAAAAAGAGAAATTGAGGCATGAAAAAGAAAAACAGCACTCAAAATAAAAAAAAAAAAAAAAAAACGGAACAAGCAGAGATATAAAGAGACAGATGTGGTTGGGAGGGAGGACTGGAAAAATATGGTAGAAAAAAAAAATTAAATGGGCAAGTTGATTGTTAAATATGAGATTGTTTTACAGCAGGGCAGGTATTGAGTGAAAATGTAATAAATATATAGATATTGTTTTCAGGGGCTATTTGGTAGCTGTGGCCCCAATGAGCGGCAGCAGCGGAGGCAGCAGGCTGAGCTGCCTGGGAGCCTGGTGATGGCCTGTCACTGGAAGCCTCTCTGATGAATGGCCATGTTGTATTGGAACAGACATGTAATATATATCAGACTTATATTCTATCTCTCTCTCTCTCTCTTTTGGTGCCTCTTTCTGCTGGTGTTCAAGACGTTCGGGGAACCCTGAGGTAACGGGAGGAACCGAGGGCAGGTGGTGCGAGGGTCAAGAACGTGATGGCAGATAATGTTTAGCTAGCAGCATACTCCATATAAAATCTAATTTAGTGCATTCTCACGGGACAAATGCAGGGTTTGCAACCAAAAAGAAGCACAGTATTTGGGCTTTGACAGCTACAGTCTGTACACCAATGTCAATGTCATGTGATTGATTCTGGGTCACATATTTTGAAGGCGTTTATTTTATGTTTGCTCATAAGTACTTACTTTACGGGCATGCTTTATTTCAACTCCTCCACTTCTGCTAGACCGTTTGTTTCACACGCCATCACTCTCATAAACATTTAAAATCAGCCATGCGATGTCTCACAATAAATCCTGTGCACTAACCCAGCAATACCATATTATATTGTAATATAGACATGGTGCAATAGCATGTGCATAACAGGGCAGCAGCTAATGCTTTTCTTTATCGATTAATCGGTTGATTATTTTCCAAGGTAGCATCTTCAAATGTCATTTTGTCCAACCGACAGTCTACAAGCCAAAAATATTCCATTTTGTCCATTGGTTGGTTTGTTCCATTGGTTTAAAACCTACAAAACTAGCACATTCTCACATTGGAGAGTTTGCTTTTGTCTAAGTAGACTGCATATACTATACATTTACTCTCATCAATAGATGCACATAACCCACCTTAGTATATAGATGAACTTGTTTTTTATTATCCATACAGTATTTGGTGTCATGCACTCTTGCACTGCTTGTATAGAACAGGAACAACCAGCCCAATACCCTTAATATACAGTATACTGTAACAATGCGACCAGAATGTGGATACTGTGGGATTGTTGTCCAGCTGTTGTATATCTATTTTCAAACATACTTACACATACGTAAGCTACATGTTCATGATAGCTTATTTTTGTTTAGGTCTGTATTTGTATCTTCCTGCAAATATGTTCTCTTTACTGTCCATTTATATTGAACTCCTTCATCTGGAGTGGACGCTATTAACCAAGCGGGAGGTACAGTGAGCACACAGGAACAGAACATGCCAAAACTGATTTTGTTTGGTATGCTGCCGGGCTGATGTTAGAGAAGACGGAGCGAAGGGAATGTGGGCTGAGCACCAAACGGGGCACAGTGGCCAGAACAAGAAAATGGAGCATTATTAACACAGTCCAAACAAACTGAACCCCCATGGAGTCCCAAGCCGCTTGCTGCACAGTAAGACAACATGCAATATGCCCACCATTGATCCTCAGTTACACACAGGATCACACACCCCATCACACAAAACACACACTTGGTTTCCACTTCTGTTGCGCCGTGTCTCCACAGGCCATAAATCCAAATAGAATTTGCAAATTGAGGACAAAGTGCTTTGAAAATCTAATTCATTTATATAAATTTAAATCCTGTGCATAAGTCAGTAAATAAATCAGTGTGCACACTGTTCATTTTCACACCTCAAGTTACCCGTTTTCTCTCACTCACCTATTATTTCTTTTGCTGTTCACTGATGTAGCGCTCTTTCAACCTTTTCCTTACCATACTCTCTTGTTCTTTATCATTCAGTAACATTTTATCTTTTTACCACTAAGCTGTCTTTGTTACTTTTGTCTTGTTCTTATCCTCCAACACTCATGTCACTTTATCATAATTTCTTTCATCCTTTTACTTCCAATGTGTCTCCAATCTCATCTTTTCTTGTGTAGCTTCCGTCTTCAATACAGTATCCCACCTTGTTGTCCATTCATCCCACTCTCCCTCAGTCTTCAGTGTCTCTGAGTTGTGAAGGTGATTTGTTGACATTTTGATCTAAGGAATATTGACCAGAAGCCAACATGCCTGATGGATGGCCAGTGTCTGAAGTCGATAATGCCTGTGTTAGTTGGGACTCATCATTTCTACCATCAGCACTCAGATTTCCTCCTACAGAGGACGATGCAATAGAGCTACACTATCCAAAGATGTAATAATGAAACATGAGTTGAGGAATTGAAAGGAAGAAGTTCAGTTATACGACTGGACGTGTGAGGTTCGAGTGCAACAAGAATACATCTTGGTCTTTTGCCAAGCCATCAATCAACCTTGCTGATGAAAGTTGGTAAAAAAAAAAGTTAGTTGTTTTCTTTGCAAATGATCCATTAATTGGTATACACCTTCCCTCATGTTAGAAAATTGTGCCCCCCTCCACTACCTGACCAAAAATATACAGACCAATGCACTTTCGATTAGTCCACTACCACTCAATACCCACTGTCTTGGCTTGAGAATTCATCCTCAGTGAAGGAAGGAACATTTTGACTTATTGACCCAAAAGGAATATGGTCTTGTGTGTAATGCGAACTAACAAAGACACCAAGAAAACTAACACCACGTAAATTATTTGACATTGAAGTCATTTGGAGGACAAGTGCCCACTGAGTAGGTGTTATTAGGTGCCATCCTTATATTGACATGAGCTTCTAAGAATTTCAAAGTCCTTATTCTTCTAAGAATACATTTCAATTTAGCATCCTCTATAGAGGGCTGCTGACTTTTTGCACCCTCCAAAGGGGAGTAAACGCCTTCCCAGTATGAAGGCATCATTTTAGCACATTAAATAGGGCATTGTATCCCTCCTAAGATACACGTATGATTTGAAAGCAGCATGAAGGTGTCCTTTTTAACACACTTTAATAGGGCGTTTGACCCTGGTTTCCACAGGCATCTCTCACTGGGACCAGCATGGAGCTGCCAACTGAAGCGGACTAAGCACGGCAGCACACTGGTTTGGCGATGGACATCAGGGTAGTGTCATTTTCAGGGACAGGAGGTCACGCACAGGGAGGAATGAAATGTAACCCTTTATCCTATGGAGGAATGGAGGGTGGAAATGACAGGAAAAGAGAGAGACAGAGAGCAAAAGAGCAGCATTGAGACAACTACGGAGAGGCACAGGACATGTGAAGGAGCGATGCACACCCCACCGGGGAAAGCATGCAGAGTTTAAGTTGAAGGATGATAACAAAATCAGTGGGGCAGAAGGAAGAAAGAATGACTGTGACTGTACTTTGGCTGAGCCCAGAGGTGACCAAGCCCACTGTGTATGCTGGCTGAATTGTGTGCATGAATCTGTGTGTGCACACCGGTACACATGTTTCCGTGTGCACTGCTGTGTGTGGATGAGTGCATTATACATTAATGGAGGTATACTATGAAAACCTTTCCTCAGGCACAAACTAGAGCTGCACTGCGTGATTATGTTCTTGAAAATAGCAATGATGTCATCTGGTTTGGTGACTGTATAATGCAGCAGATAGTTTTTATTTATCTTCTGCTGTAAAATGGAAAGTTAGCTTTGGGGTCACCTTTAGATGTTGTATCCTCCACCTTGAATAATCTTAGTTGTGCTTTGGTTTTTATTCTATTATCTATCTTTAATATGATTCTTGTAGTTATGTTTACAAAACTCTTCAGTGTTTTGCTTGGTCACCATAGAAACAAAGGTTTTAAAGTAGTTTTGTTGAAAGCAAGTTAGTCCACAGCAGTGTGCAACGAACCAACATCCATAAGCATGTATTTAAATACACATGTACAGCATGTATAGCTCTCCATAGATTATGTACAGTACATTTGCTGGGCCCCGTCTGCATTATCAGATGGATTCTGCCTATTAAAAATGTGCTTCTATCTGCATTCCCAATCCACCCGCCCTGTCGTGGGGGACGCATTTCTGATTCATCACCCAGGAAATCTGACAAAAAGAAATAAGATATATCCAGGTTGGTGTATGGTGGAAAACTGTTTCTTACCCTCTCCTCCAGCCGGGCCACCTGCTCTCTGTAGAAAGCATCCTGCTTCTTTAGGTCTGCTTCTCTAGCCTCCAGCTGCTTGGCCTAAACGCACACAATTGAAAACACACACACAAAAGAGAAGAAACACCATTACTTATGTGCTCAGTGGAGCATTTACAATTTTAAAAAACAGATCACAAAAGACACACATACACAAGTATACATCAACAAGGGAGAGACCCATGAGGAGAACTCAGACAAGTGTGTATAAAGAAGAGACACACTATAAAACACAACAAAGGCCTTCTGTTTATTGCCATATACGTATATACACACACAAACACCAAACTGTGAAACACTGACCTGTTTAATAGAATATTTTATGATTTGTGCGCTGTGGCTGCCTGTATGTGCCTTGGCATGTATAGTATGCATTTCTCTGTACCTCGTCTTCAATCTTCAGCCAAGCCACTATCAGATCAAGAGGATAACATCAGTTCTCAGAGTGAACGAGCACCGTGGCCTGGTGTATATATATTTACCAGGTCTAACAGTTTCCACTGTCCTCCCCTCTACTGTGACCTTCAGTGAACGTACAGCTGACTCTCTACGTAATACACAGAACACATAAGACCTGGATGTATCAGCTCCCAGAGAGAAAGAAAGCAGACCTTCAAGCTGTGATAGAGGGTCAATGACTCAAATCAACAAGGAAAGTTACATTTTATTAAATCGTGAGTGGTTTCACTCTCAGAACACAGTTTTCAGGAACACCTACTTTTAATTGTGCAATTAATTCTCATCATTTTCTTGTCAAAGCCTATGGGCATATTGATGGCTATGGTGATAATGCTAAAACAGCATTTATAGACTGGTAGAATTGGGACTTATATCAAGCAAACCCGATTTTGGTTAGAGGAAAAAAAACAAAACATTTGTGGTATTCTAAAAAGAGTGTTGTAAAGTGGAAAACCTTTTAACAAGACATGGTGCTGTGTTATACAAAGCGACAGTGAAGGTTAGGACCCCACCCAAAAGTATTTTGTATTACTGCTCCTTTCTGTTAAGTCTTCAGAAACAAGCTCAAATTGTCATCTCATCTATAACTCTACAAAGCACTTGAAGCAAGAGAGCTTTAAAAAAGGGATCATCAAAATATGGAGCAGCTGAAATACCTGGTGGAAAGAAAAATGTAACCTGTCAAAGAAACTGAAAGGGAAAAGAAATCCATGACTCTATCGTGCAGAAACAGTGAAAGAGAACTGTAGGAGAAAAAAGACCTCTGGGGGGAGGGGGGGATGACTGGACTAGGTAAGTCGGGTACCCTATACATTTGCATTCTCGATTTGTTTTGTTATCTTTCTTTAAGTTACTTTGGCAGTCACCCCTCCGTCCAGTCCTCTCCACGTCTTCCCCAGTAAATTGTCCCTACTTGTGGTTGGCTAATAAATAAATAATATCATTAAAACTCAAAGACAAACAGACAGAGGTATACGTCTAATGTGCATCAGCCTGGACTGCAACCCGTTTCCCGAACAATAAGCCAGGGAAGTGTAGAGCGTCACTAGCTATAAATCAATCAACTTAAGGACTAGAAAATGACAAGAATGGGCCAGAGCTGGCTCTTCTTCCTGCGGAGGCTTCAACTTCTGCAACAAGATGCTGCAGATGTTCTACCAGTTTATGGTGGCCAGCATTATCTTCAATGTTGCCGTGTGCTGGTGGCCGAAGCGTGAGGGCGAGAGACGCTAACATGCCAGTTAGAAAGGCCGGCTCAGTGATTGAGCTGGATTCTCTGGAGACGGTGGCAAGGTGGTGGATGCTGTTGGTTAGCATCCTGTAATAATAATAATATAAATAAAGCATCTATCTACAGACAGCAGCCATGCAGAGAGGCCTTGAAGTCTTTGCTTTAAGCACTACAGATGCTGAAGGAGCCAGACAGCGAGTATGAAGACAATACATCGCATGGAGGGAAGAAATTGAATTAACCCATCCAGTCTCTGCTACACTGATAACCATCTGTGTTTGGCTATTCAATGCACTGCAGGCGGAGCTGCGCGCTCTATGCATTGTGATGAGGAGTGGCGAGGAGTGTCATCGAGGGGCTGTACTCACAAGAGATGAGTGGGGGAAGTTTCAAAGTCAAGGGGATGGTCTACACACAAGCTAGAAGCCTACCCATACAGGCGCCAACACCTGGGGACACACACATAGATCCAGAGAAAAATAAACCCTCCACAGCACCACTTTCACATTCCTGACAACACTCTGTAAAGCAACACCATGACCAAGTTGCTGCTGTCTCTGCTGTCCTCAGCACAACCCAACATTAACCAGCCTTATTGTTGCAGTCAGACAACGGTCTCCACTGTGTACCCATAAAAGTCATAAGGGCTATTGTTTTGACAGGGTTATACAAAAGCCAAAACTGCATGCACTTCATGATAGAATCAAGTTGAATTTAAACCTAAATGATAGTGCTTGGTGAATAGACCCTGAAGTACACCCTTAAAAAGTATGCTGAAAGTACACTACAAGTAGCACTATTATGACCTTTAAATGTGTTATCGATTCCAAGCATGCAATCAGGGCTTCTACGATACATTGGATTACGTTGGCAGAGGTGCCAAAAAACTGTCTCCCACCAACAGCTCAATTTAAGAGGAGGAGAAGACGGATGATGGGATGGAGGGAATCGCAGAGGAGAGGATTGGCAGAGGGGGCTGTGTACTGTCACAAGTGTGTCCAAACTCAAAGTTGCGCTGATAGCTGGCGACTAAGGAGGTGGCTTTGCAGAGAAAGACAAAAGATGCACACAGACACGGACACACAAACAACAGCTCAGACGTTGATCTGAAAAACACACACACACACCCCCCCCCCACCAGCCGGAGCAGCTGTACTCACAGAGAGCTGGTGGAGAGATAAATGTGTGCTGAAGGCGAGACTAAAGGGGTCATTAAAAGAGGAAAGGTTGTGACAGAAATGTGTACCTAGGGATTTTCTTTTTTGTTTTTTGCTCAATTTTGTGTGTGTGTGTGTGTGTGTGTGTGTGTGTGTCCATGCGTACATGCAGCCGTGAATGTGTTCAATTTCCATGCGAGCAGGTTGGCTATCCTCTTTGACGACACACACACACACACACACACAATATGTCAGGATTACTTCCGACTGATTAACCCCATTCAGCAGACTTTAAAGATAATCTAATCATACTAAAGGCCAAACAATGGGACAGACTTCACCACTGCCCATACACCTTTTGTTCCCCTAATGAAGAGGCGGTCACGGGTGGAGGAGGAGAGCTGGGGTAAGGGTGGGGGGAGGAAGAGGACGAGAAGGGCAGAATTAGACAAGAAAATGGAAAAGAACTTGAGAGTGGAAAGAACTGAGAGATAAGACACACAGGACAATAAAAGGTGATTTATCATTGGAGGTGTCAAGAATGGAGAAGTGGCTATTAGATGGGACATGGAGCCAGGGCCAAGTGCATCTCTATAACTTTAGAAAGAAGTGAAAGAGCGAAAACGATCACAGAGTACAGAAAGGATGAGACAAGTTAAGTGGAGGAAACAGGAAAAGGGGGGGCACCTGAAGCCCTTAAAGTTTTGAAATTCAGACTTCTCCCAGACAATGACGTCTTAATGGAAGTCAAAAATGACTGTCAATCACTCTCATGATGAAACAGATTTTTTTTATTCAATTTGGCTAATTCACAAAACTAAAAGTAGCACACACTGCTATATGTAGCCCAGGAAACCACATCAACAGCAAACTTAACATCGCCCCTCCTGCATCCATCCCCCCTGCTCTCTTATTAAGTACAGTAGCACAATGGCTGAGGGTGACGGTTGAGAGTGAGACCGTGGTGGTCAGATTAAACGGATCGTTTAGGCGAGGTGAACGCCTCTGTGAATACCAATTAGCCAGCCGCTGAATAATTAAGGACAGCCTTGTTTTTTTAATTAGCCGACTGCCGCAGTTTGAGCTGGGAGCGAGGGCGGCGGGGAAGATGGAAGATGGACTTTGCTGTGTCAGGCCTCCCACCCACATCCTGTTCTGTCAGATTTGCTCCCATACAGTCTATTTTCTTTCACACCTGCTTTTTGTGGTGAAAGTGTTCCCTCTGTTGGCTTTTTTTTTTAAAGCATTCCAAGGGACTGAAACAAAGACAAGACCACCCTGCAGCGTTCAGCATGCTAAGTAAGGGCAACTGCATGTGTCCGTATGTGTGTTTACACAGGAGTGAGGGAGGAAGTCAGGTGATGTTATAGAGCAACATGGTGTGTGTAAAGACGAGGTCGGATCAAGTCGGTTTCGTGCCTTAACCAGACCCTAACTATGTTGTCGTCATGTTATAAAGGTTTATTCTAGAAGTCACAAACAAAATGATTTCGTCTTGCCGATAGAAGCTTCCGATCAAAAACTGTCATTCTAGAGGGCAGGTATTTTGTCATTTAATTTGGATGACTTAAAATGAGAAATTCTCAATTAATCTAATGTTTAGCCTGATACACTAAGATCATACTTAAGTATTCAGGTGTCATACTCAGTGTAAAGACTTAAACCAGTGTGTCCCCCAAACATGTCTACTTACAACCCCTTGTCATGTCAACTTTAACATATCTATGAGTTGTGAGCAGTTTAACCAAAGTATTTTTCCCTTCTTAAACAGTTTCATTTTAATATATTTTACGGTAAAACTATCCAGTGTTTTACAAGAATAAGTGTTACTCTTTTAGAGCCAAGAAATTGACAGAAGAAATACATTTTCTATTCTCTCCTATCCCATTCATCATCTTGTTACAACTCACATATATATTGCAAACCCTTTGGAGAGTCCTGACCCAGAGTTTGAGAACCATTGACTTAAACAAGTGGATCTTCTTATGATACAATTCAATTTATGGCAGGTTTACAATACAAGTTGCCAACAGCATTATTTTAGGCATCACAGTATTTGAAACAAAAAAAATGTTTTCATTGCTTTAGAAGAAAAAATATTTGATTATGGCTCTAAGCAATTCTGTACATATTACATTTTTCATTTCAAACCTCAATGATGGATACCTCTGTGCTGTAACAATGTGGTGGCTCACTGTTACACTGTATGGCCCAGTACATCCTTATAAATCATGCTAGATGAAAATGATCCAGCAAGATCCCATGATCGATAGAGCACAAATCAAATCTCATCACATTAACTAACAGCACCTCATCCATAACCTTGGTCTCTTTTGTCTTCCCCTGCCACCAACAGCTCAGCCCTGATTCACCCCTGTCATGAGTAGCATAATAATCAATGCTAGCCATCCAAGTGAGTGCTGCAGCACGGTGGGTCAGAGCTCCTCACCAGGGCCCATCTATCACAGACCTGTGCGACAGGGCCCTGTGACAAACTAGTACTGAAGCCGTGGGCCTCGGGTCCTGTGTGCTCTGACAGGCAGGGGGGTGTCAAAGGGCAGCACAATGTCACCGTGCTCTGGTGTTAATTGGCACGGCAGAGGTGTAGGTGGCATGTGGGAGGTTAGAGATGAATGGGGGGAAGGGAGGGCAAGTTCATGGGGTAGAAACGATGAAAGGGAGGGAGAGAGATGGGTCAATGTGTGGATGGAATATGGATGACAAGGTAGTTGGAGGGAGAATTGGGTCTTTTGAAAGTTGTTGGGAGAACTGTCATATCAAGCTTGGAGACGGGAATATTTTAAAAAGGCAGGGTTGACGAACACACACACACACAATTTCTTACTTTTTAAAGCAACAAAAAAAAAAAGCGTACAAGGCTCACACACTCACTCAAAACTGTTTAAGACACACATCCCTCCCACAAATCTTGGCACATCCTGTAACTGCCTCTAAAACCATTGCAACATTCTATCTTTAAAAGCTATCACTGGCAGATCAAATCTAAGTGATGGAGTGTAAAATGATATCACCTGACACAGACCTTACTGGCAGTATTACGCATTAACCTGAGAGTCACTAATAAAACATAAGTCCTGGTAGCAGTAGCTGTAAAACTACATTGAAACATTCACTTTAGCTGGTTAATTAACATCATGGGGTTTTACTGAGCGGCAATATCAATTAGGTTTAAGGCTAGCTATTAGTCTCCACGGGAGTTGGTAGGGTTATGGGCGATGTAATCGTGTCAGATATAGCGTGGTCAGTTAATGGGCTTAACCTTGACTTGTCACACTAAAGGATAAACACTGTCAAACAATTATTCACATGCAGTGACGGCTGAGAAATTCACTTTTTATTACCAATAGTCCTGCTGCAGGGTTTTATGTTCAAATGTTTTCTCAATACTTAACTGCACCATGTCACTTTTTTCATTTGTTGGCATGTGATTCTAGCATGAATGAAACTAACAATCACCTTTTAAAAAAAAAGGTCATTTTAGCTGATGTAAAATCCTGTTTTGCCAGTCCCTGTACAAGCACACATATCCAGAAATATCACTGATGCTCTTGTATACATTTTGAACCTTTGGTAACTTGGCTTGACCTGTGACAAATAAAATGACTAAAGCATGGAGCACCCTTGTAAAAGCAGACAACCAAGCCACAGGCTGCAGACAGAATTACTCTCCCTTGGGGATCTCTTAGCACAGTGAGTAATGACGCAATGACCTGGTGGGTCAAAGTGCTGACCTGCCCAGGACAGGGACCAGGGGCCAGGACAGGGACCAAAGGCCAAGCAGTGTGGGTGTCGAGTGTGGGTGTCTCAATGTTTGTGCATGTATCTTAAGTACTGGCTGTTTAAGGCCACATTAAATTGAAGTGTCCTTGTGGAGTTTGTAGCTCATTGACTGTGAACAGGGGTCAACAGAGGGCTTGATCTGAACCAGCTGGTCTTAATGATGCTGAGACAAGGGTGTCAACCCACTCACACATTTACATCTCTTTTGCACTTCTCCCAAACTTGAAGAAACAATAAAAACAGGTTTATAGTAGCTTATCAAAAGATAAGTATGTCCGTGCTTCCTTTTAGATGTTCTCAGGATTCAATAGCAGGGAATAACATGGGAAAATCTAGAAAAGATGCTTCAGTGAAAACGAATTGGACTAGTGAGACCACAAAAGGTTGAAATCCTGGTAGAAACATGAAATATCACTTTCCTTTCTACTCCCCGACACTTCAAGCCCCTCAGCCTTTGTTGAAGACACCACCTCCACCACTCCGCTGCCAGATCCGTCGCTGAGGGACAACAACAACAACAACATCTGCTGGCTCAGAGATTGATTAATTGGATGATCAGGCGCCCGCGGAGTAAACTGATTGATTGATCATCTTGCGGTTGGAGCTGCCTTTATCTAGAGCCCAGGGGAGCAAAGCTCTGGAGGTCCACAGTCATCAGTCATGTCCAACACACAGTGGAAGACAGAGGTGAGATGAAGAGCTGTGGGTTCATTACAGAGACAAGGGGGGCATGTACGGAGGAAGTCTCAACCAAGGTGGGAACAGGGGGCATGCCGAGAGAACAATGGGAACATGGGGACAAAGATGCCGAGGATGAAAGGAGAAGAGAAGAGGTGCTTGTAGAGAGAACGATGGATACAGACAGACAGACATACATGAAGGCAGAAGAAGAAAGTAGTGTGGCCAAGCCAAGAACAACATAGGGGCAATATTGCCCATATATGAATGAGAAAGAAAACAATAAGGAGAGCTAGACTGTCATGGTAAATTGCCTAATTTAGCTAGAATTAGTAATAGCTATGGTTTTTGCTGCTTCTCTTTCAGGATTCAGTGGGGGTTTTTTGGACATAGCCTCCATTCATTTAAAATTCCTGACTACATCCCTGTTTAAACAGCAAGCAGTGAGTGTAATGGGATACAGGGAGAAAAAGGAGGCAGATCAGAAGAAGTGTGGCGAATGCTGGTACGCATTCAGTCAGACACATAAACCGACAGCGGAAAATTCCTGTACCTGACGGCAGAGGACACAGTGTATGACCTGAGAGTGGAGAGAGGCATATTGTCTTTGGACAACAGATGTCCCTAGGGAGAAAAGTGAATGAGGGAAAGGGAGAGAGTTGGTGGAGGAGAGAAGAGAGGTGGAACAAGCTATAGCAGAAAAGGGTGAGAGGAATGTAGAAGGGAAGACAATAGGAGAAGACATGTAAGGAGAAAAAGGGACAGCCGGGGATGTGTTGCTGACATTGGACCTTATGGACAACTCAAGCTGCATGTGCCTGCAGCATGTTTCATCTGCATGTTAAGACCATCCTAGTGTACGTGCAAGTGACTGAATCCTCGTGCGATTATGGCTGTGGGCATACTGTACATTTCACAGTGCACATGTGCTCATGCTGTGTATTAATGCATATTCATTCCCCCCAGCAGCAGGTGGTCTTCCCAGTCCTGATGAAGCTGGGAGGGGGCCCACAGTCCACCTTCAGATGTCCATCAAGCCCATGTCAGCAGACTCAGGGTCACCTCTAATCCACTAACGTCTTTAACTAAATACATGCCTTGTCCCCTTTTCTAGATGCCCTGCTTACCTACTGTTAGCCATCACTGGCAACTGACTTTAAAAGAGATGCACAGAAAAAGAGCCATTTTGATGTTTTCTTATTTTAACAGCTCAGTCTGCTCATTTATACATGTAAATACAAGTCAAAGTGCATCAATGAGTAAATTATTCCCTCAAAAGAATTCCTGCCTAGTTGCTGTTACTATGCTGTTGCAATTCCTCACAGGCTATCTGACTTTTGATTAAGGTTTACACTTTTTAAAATGTAGTTTTAAGTGCCATTTTGAGTTGGAAATGGTTTATTTCCTAATTGAAGTTTTGAAAACTGCTGGGTGAATCATTATCTTTCTGTCTTGTCTGCTCTTCCCATGTGGCTGCATTTATTCCCCTCTCTCTTATCCCCTTTCCATTCTCTCACAGCTTCTGTAGCTCATCCAGAATTTCTGCTGTCCGGAATTCTTGACTCTCCTAGCTCGTCTTCGTTCCCTTCATGTTTAAGTTCTGTCCATCGTTCAATCAAAATCTCTACCTCTGGCACCATTAGCTGAGCAGAGTGTTCACTTCTATAGTAGCTCATTAATACCACTCTCCTGTCAGAGTCCAGAAGGAAAACACAGAGAAAGGCCGTGAAAAGAACAAGCTCAAGAGAATATACCTGTCATATTACACATCTACTACTGTACTGAGCCACACATGCACACAATACTTAATCCAAGATAACTCAGAACACTTGCTCTTCTAACCGTTGCACTTCAATATCTGGCCAATTAAGTCTCACCTTCTTTCACTCGGGCCTAGCTAAGAAATAAAGAAAAATATTGCAAAGCTTCTCTCAATAATCCTACAGGTTGCTATTAAATTCCTAGCTACGGTACCACTGACATTACAGTTTTGGTGAAGAAATGACTAATAATAAGAAATAAGAAATGATTATATAATGAGCGCATTATTACATTTTTGTAAATACAATTCAGACATATGTCAATATCACTGGAATCAATAAGCACCTGTAACCAACTGCTCATTTCTTGATGTAATCTTGAAATAAACCATTAAACAATACACAGAATTGAGGTAAGTACTCATCTAAAAAGCTCAATACAGAGTCAAAGAGGAGAGAATACAACCAAACAAATAAACACAACACAAATACAACAGGTATACATCATATAATCTAAAATTCATCAAACCCTGTAAAAATCAGCTAAACCTTGCTACGACTCACTGAAAAATACACTAAAATGATAACTGCTGTTGTTGCAATCACATTGATCAGAAAAAGAAAATGAATGACACTAAATGATAGTTACACAGTTGCTGTACGAGTGTCTTCAGCTGTAATGTCACAAGTAAAAAGCTCTTGTTGCGTTCACTAATAGGCGCAAAATATAGGGGAGAAAGAAAAGTCTAACTTAAAAACAACAATACAAAAAAAATTTAGGTTATGCATAATATAAAAAGATGGATAATTATGTTTACACAAGTCAAATGCATTCACTGCTCAGACAAAGCTGGAAAAAAAGCATGCAGCACAATTCTAGGTAGCTTTAGAAAATGTTTAGAACAAATGAGGAGGAATACATACATAAATACATAAACTGCCCATTGAGGCTGAGGCATTAAATGGATTGTACAAGCTCTCTTGTCAGAAAGAAGCTCTCCTGACACCAGTATCCATCCATCAATCGAAGTACTGTCGTATCCCAGCCTGCTGCTGGCTGCTTGCAGTGCCAATTAGCTGACAGGGTAAGGGCCTGGTGCACAGTGCCAGCCACAGGCCTTACCAATTAGAGCTTGACCTCCCGTCTAACCCCAATACTGGCACGGTGTGTGGGCACCACACCCTTGGCAGGGGTGAGGTATGGCTGCCAATACAAGGACGGTTGAGTGGACACCATCCAAGACATGAGACAGCATTGCAAATACGGGCGACAAGAGTGAGAGAAAAAAAAATGGACACATGTATGTACAGTACACGGTCAGTAAGAAACACTCAAAGGGCAGTGATGCAGACAGAATATCTGCTCATTTAAGCTGACCCTAATGCTGTATCCAATGAGCAAACAGACACACAAAGACAAAACATACCTCTACCTCACGCGCTGAACTCTTTACAAAACTGAAGATGAACGCTTTGCATTTCCAAAAGGCAACTTTCAGGAAATTAGTAACCAAAAACCTAAACAGCTGATTGTCATGTTGTCAGTTTGAACTTTTTCTAATAGCCTTAAAAAGTCCTCATTGTGGAGGGTATTTAGTTTGTAAGGACCCATGTAAACATAATATATCCACAGTGACTGATAAATATCCCCTCCAGGCATATTAGCGTCTGCTTGTTAGAGCTGTAATTGTAGCACCCCCTCTGGGCTAGTCAATGAAATTCTGATATTGCTGGAGTGCAGTGGTGTCACTTTAAAAAAAAAAAAAAACAAATAAGTCCAAGTCAATCCAATTAATATTGTCTGAAATATTGTTTGCCATAGATGGATAAATAAACAGAGGGACTAAGATGGTCAGTGGTGCCCTATTGGATTTACTCTTAAAAATAACCAAAGTACAAATTCTGTTCAGTGCCATTGTTTGATTGTTACCTAATCAAACTATGTGGCCTACAAAGAAATAAGGTCCTTTCTGGAGAAAATGTTGCTCTTCACCAACTGCAGGAACAATGCCATTCAGCTTCTTTGGCATGCTGGTTGTTCTATTTGTTTGTGGTACCTTCAGTTTACAGTCTAAACCCAACCTGTCATCTATGCCACATCACCCTAACCCCTTCCGTAATACACCTGCAGAGCATACTAATTAAATAGACTGACAGTTTCTTAAATCCAGTTACATCAAGCCTGGCAGGGGCTACTCTTAGAACAGCTCAGAGAACTGTAGTCAGAGATAGGATGGAATTTGTCCTTGGCGAGCTGAGAAAATCCAAAATATATGTAAATCACAGTGTACCACTGCCTCTCTTTATCTCATTCAAAAGTAAAAGACATGAGGACCTTTTCTCCCCCCAATCTTTCTTATACACTGTGATGTGGGGAGGAAGAATAATAAGTAGAGAGAACAAGAAATGCTTTTTTATTTTTCCTTTTATTTATTTTTTATTTTAAATACCACCAATGGGTACCAATTCAAAACCCAGCAAGTCTCCTTTAATACCTTGGAAATTAAATTGTCGCCCTATTATCAGCTGTGTCCAGTCGGCTGTATCTAACTGCAGCAGCGTGCAACTGAAGTACACAAGGTTTTCCCAAAAAAAAGAAAAAAGGCAGGACATTTGCTGGAGAGTGCAGTTTTTAGTGGGGTGGAAGGGAGAGGAGTACCAGAGAGAGCAGAGGGGGACTTGGGGGGAGGGGGGGGCTTGTTGCATTAAAAATGTTAAGCTTTACCCAAAGTCATTTTCAAGCCAACCAAGCATCAAATGGAACACAGTTTAAGGAAGGAGTAGGTACTGATTTTCTCCAGGAGCTCTGACAGGATGGACATTGTGTGTGTGTGTAGGTGTGTGTAGGTGTGTGTGTGTAGATGTGTAGGTGTGTGTAGGTGTGTGTGTGTTCTACAGGGAGCAAACAAACATTCAACAGCTTGCTATGGTGTACTATTCTTTGCTGTTTAAACAGATGTGGTGAAAAAAAAAAAAATCACATTAGCCACTGGTGCGTTTGTGTGTATGAGAGAGAGATAAAGATGGAAACCGAGGGAGCAACAAACTCAGGATGAACAACTTACAGGCTGCTAGGTGGAACAAGGCTCTGGATTCAACAGAATCAGCACATGCCTCATATCCGTATCCGCAAACATTTCTTTCCCGGTCACATTGAACCAACGCAAGTAGAGGAGACGACAGACAGTGCCCACAGCTTTGAACAAAAAAGTGGTAAACTCAAATACATGGACCACGACTGGATAACAACTAAAGCTAAGTTGCTAATGTTTAACACTGCTTAAGGTTTAATAGGTCAGAGGTCAAATTACAGGCCTATATTTTCAATAATGATCTGCTTATTTTTCATTTAATCATATCAAAGAAAAACAAGAACCACCTGTTTAAGAGTAACTGTACCCAGTCTAATAATCCACAGACCAGAGACGCTTTCCGTGCAGAAAAACCTTGGTTCGATCTTCATGTGCAACCACTGAAGTTTGCTTAAACAGTGTTTCTTCTGATTGTACTCAAACAAGCTCATCTTGTATGGAAATTAACTTGCAAACCCTACTAAAATACGCCGCATACAAAAGGTGAGGTTTTCATGCGTGATGTCACTATTTGACGTGGGTGCTCTTTAACTTCTATGCGTGTATGATTTATGAATTATGGCCTATACTTTTCCTGATAGAACAGGTATCATCACCATCATCCTCATCATCATCTGTGTCCCTCCCAGCATCCACTTTTAGTTATTTTTGACTCATTGACATGATTGCCTACAAATAACAGAATATCTTCAAGGGAAACAAGACAATTAAACATGCTTTTGGTTAGTTTTATTGTTTTGGTTATCCAGGACACAAATCTAAAGCATATCCTCTTGCATTTTTATATACTTTATACTGTTGCCTTGTATCAATCAGTGCGTTAGCTTAAGATTTCATATAAAAAAACCTGAAAAAAGACAATGTAAGTGTTTTAGATCAGTTGCCAACAATAGCCAAAACTATTGCCGCCAGGTAGACCCCACCCAGGCCACTGTTTGCAGCTCGGAAAGATTGATGACTCTGGGTTTGATTGAAAAGTCTGCCTTGGGGTTAGAGCCTGTGTCTGGGTGAAAGGCGGTGGTCAGTGATTGATTGGCGACTGGGCCAGTGTGGCTCCGCAGGGAGCAGAGTTGAAAATCAAAAGAAGGGACTGAGGAAGTCTATGATTTCATTAAAACACAGATGTCCGGACAGACTGATATAGACTGTGAATAAGAGTTATATAACCCCCATGTCATGAGCTAGTATCCATCGTTTGTTAGTACATAAAGACATTATATTTATATTGAGCTCATTCATTCACTGCTTCGTCTTCAGCCAAAATCCACTACAAAGAATCACAGTCCTAATTGATGTTGCTGGGAAATTAAACACTAATTGACCCGTTATCTAATTAAGGGTTTATATGTGTGTAATGAGTCTACTAAGTAACTCCTTGATGAGGCCATCTTGACCACATAAAGCCACAAATCAGAGCTCTTCCACACCAGGCTGTCTACGCATTAACACTCATCTAGAAATGATTCAGAATGACCACATGATGCAACGACACTTTTATAAAAATTAGGTTGCCAGACATGTTGAAGACAAAGCAACGGAGTGTTAAGTGTTGCGTCTATTTTCTTTTCAGTGTGAATTTGACCAGACTGACCCTTTTTTGTAGCCACTGTGAACTCAGAAATTAAGCTTTTTCCTCCTGTTCTGGACAAGTAGGCATAATCAGCATCAAATTCAAAATGACAAACACAGCTTCCCAAAACCTATGGCTCACAGCCTCATTTAAATGTCAATCATAATTTTGTGGGGAGGATGCTTGTTTTCCACCACACAACATGAGTCTCAAATATACTGCTGAGCTTTTAACTACCATAAACCCCTTGTCTACGCCGGTGTCCCCCTTTGCTTTACTGCGGTTCCCCCTGAGTGGCAGAACATGTGTGAGCGCTGATACTGAACATGCTCTCCTCAGACAACAGAACCCCAGGAATCCAACAACAATGGCAATGACAACACACACCCCTGCCTACACTGCTGTGATGTTTCAATTACTGGTAGACTTGGTGGCAGGCTACTGCCAGTCAGTCTGACAAGGAAGGGAGTGAGTGGGGGTGGAAAAGCCTGAAGAACAAACACTCCACCAGGGTTGTAGGAACCATCTAGGGCCTCGGCTACACTTGACACCGCTGCGATTTATATACAAACATACTACGTTGCATTAAATGACAAGTTTAGATGCCCAAGGCCGTTTCCTTCAGGAATAGATTAGAAAAATTGTTTGCTCGAACATACTTCTAGCTTAATTTAGAGGTTGGCAAGTTGACAGTCATAATGCTACACAACACAGCTACAATAGTAAAACCTGTGAATATATGGGTAGAAGAGTACAAGGGGCATTCAACTCAAGTAAAAATATTTGTAGAACAGTGGAAGAGATAAGTTACATTCCCTTATTTTAACTATTTGTACCTAAATAATCAAAGTGCATATAACTTATGACAAATGACTATAAATAGCTTCCTACAAAATGCTGAATTTAAAAAGGTGGTTGAGCTTTCCATATAATTTAGTTTCTGTAAGCACTTGATGTGGCAAGAATCAGAGGTGGGATACAATAAGACCCAGAATCTATAAGCGGAATCTAAAGTCAGTAAAATCTAAAGGATACCTAACCCTAGCCTAACCACATGTCTCGGGGCAATTCTCCAGAATGGGTGTCATCGTAATTGGTGCAGCTGTGGTTTTTGAGGTTATGGCCATTATAGGTGAGCGTGGGGAAGCATAACTGCTCACAGCATCGCTCTCATTGTGTGTCAAGTAGAGGAGGGAATGTATGTGGCCCTGCTGCTCCCCCCCCCGTGACCTGTATCTTAATGAGAAGGACAAATCAATACCGCCCTGGACAAAGAACATAAGAACTGCAGCTGCCATAGACAAATGTTTGTTCAGTGGCACTAAATATAAAAAGGTCAATTCACATTCAATTAAAAACCAATCTGAAGTGGAATAAAATCCCTGATGCAATAACATCTAATTTCTGACTACAAATGTAATCTTCTCCCCCCCCCCCACACACAAAAGAAATATTCTGGCAACACAGGAGAATAATGTGCATCACTCATTGAGATCGTATGAGTCAACTAGATTGTTGTGAAACTGGAAAATTTATTTTCCGCTATCAAAAAAAAGGTACATAGGATATAATGGTGCAGTGTATAGATTATACACGAGGTGTTAACAGTTTAAAAAAAAAAAAGGACTGAACAAATCACCTCTGAAAGCTCTATCAGCCACAAGATTATGTGCTTAGAACAGCAAATCACAACCTCTCTCTGGAGCCCTTTCTCGATGAACATTATTGACTTTGCCAAGCAATCAGAACCAATTTCACCTCCCAAGTACTGATGATTATGTGCTTTACAACAATGTAAATTTAATTTGTTGGGTAACCTATGCAGAAGATGTCTAGGACTTAATGAGAATGGTAGTTAAAAGCACCTCATGAACAGGAGCAGAAAGAGTGTATATGCTCATATTTCAAGTTGAATATCTTAGCAGTAGAACTTTGAGCTTTTTTCCCCCCTCCTGCTTTTTTGAGTAAAAAGAAATGAAGTCTCACATTTACACACAGAGGGGTAGAAAGACAGACAGGCAGGATACAGGGACACACACACACACACACACACAAAAGACCTTAAAAACATGGTTTATGTTCCATCAAAGATGAGTTCACTGTGGGTAGCGGACAATCCTGGAGTTTGACAAACACAGAGTGAAATGACAACAGGTGGGCGACGTCTTGGGCGAGAGGCTGCCTTTTAAAATGGAAAAGTCCATTTCCAGTTGAAAAGAGCAGTGGCTGTGTGGACGCTTGTGACTTGACAATAACATGAGTGGTGCGAATGGCACTGCGCCTCCACTGATAACCCGTTGGATTCTATTACAACTCAAGCACTCCAAAAAGAATGCTCAAACTGAGGAAATTATCACACAGGCATGCACACACAATTTTAAAAACAGTAAAAGCTTCCGGCGATGCTTCTTTTGCTGCAAAATGTGCGCTTTAAGGAAGTAGAGACTTACTAGAGGGAGAATAGAATCAACTGGATTTTTACCAAAAAATATAAGAATGAAACAAAGACTCTGTGTGTGTGTGTGTGTGTGTGTGTGTGTGTGTGTGTGTGTGTGTGTGTGTGTGTGTGTGTGTGTGTGTGTGTGTGTGTGTGTGTGTG
>JAVQJF010107710.1:0-61333 GCA_036023855.1 Gadopsis marmoratus
TGAACACCACTTAGCGCACCACCAAAGCCGAGGCTCATCGGTTGGCTGTTTGTTGCCGACCAAAAGTAGCCTGTGTGCCGGAGGAGATAAGGCTCGCAGAATCAGTAACCTCTTTTAAATCACTTCTTAAAACCCATTTTTATAGACTTGCTTTCATGTGATGTCGTCTTTATACTGTCTTTTTATCGTTTTTATTGGTTTTAGTTCTTGTTTTTTTTTGTATTTCTTAATCTTTTATCTTGCTTTTGTTTGCTTTTATCTTTTAATGCTTTGTTTTATTGCTTTCTGAGTATCCCGGTTTTGCCTTGTGTCACAGCACTTCCATGTAAACATTTTTATAGGTCCTATATAAATAAAGTTTATTATTAATATATATGGGTTACTATTTTGGAGACACAATCACACAAATCATAAGGTTTTATAAGACCTATTTAACCTATTCAGAAATCAATTCCTTAATCTCAGTCTGGTCGACTCACTCTGGCTTCTCTCAGCCTGACCTTCAACCTGGTGTAGGCTATGCATTCTTTCTCATGATAAGAATCTTCAGCTGCCTTTCAGCCACTTGGGTCTATCCAAGGGGGTACAAATCTATCATATCTAATCTACTATGGCACTGTATGGAAGTGTCTACATTTGTTGTTTCTACACTCGTGTAGTCACAATTTTCCTTTAGTTTGTCACCAATATATATTTCCCTAGCATCAGCTTGATAAATGTTAACAAATATTTTTATAATGTGTAACTGTTCCTGTTTTCCTTCCCCAACCCTTTTCTCACCTCTTATGTTGTACTACCATACTGTGATAAGATATTCTTTGATTAAAAGTTTTTCTAACCTGTATGCAGTGTAAAGCACATCATGGTTCAAATACTTGAGAACGTTTGAAAATTAAATTCCGCAAGAATTTTAAAGTTTACTGAAGTGGCCAACATGACCACGGAGCCCACCCCCTCCCCAGAACTTGTCGGTTTTGTTTTATTTTTTTTAGAATTCTGAGATTAAAGTCACAATTCTGAGAAACATTTTCTCGGTTTTTGGTGCATTACTGCCTCCTCTGGCCGGAGTGCATACAACAGGCCGTTTTGCGTGTTTTTTCGCGAATTGCGTGAAAACCTCTGCACCGATCTGTGCCAAACGTCATCATTCCCAATCAGGCCGGTAATTGTCATGTTTTGCGTCTGTAGTGGCAACGGTGCGGGCCGAGCAGCGAGACAAAAATACGACAAGGACACACAGACGTGCGACACTCTGTGCTACCGCACTTCCGGTACTACCAACAAGGATGTTTATGCAGGAATCGAAAAGCAACGTCAGTGTTACCTCCACGGTGTCAAGTCGGTCAGAAAATGTGACGTCCGATTGTGTCCTTTCAATGTAAAACCATTTGAGATGTACGTGTGGCTCAATTTGAAAATGAAATAGTATATAATTACATTCGTATGAAAGTTATTCTACAAAAGATAATATGGATATATCTACATCAGCTATACATGTATAAAATCTACATATTCAACATATTACTTACTATACGCATTTGTTCTGAAGGTTAAAACGTTAGACTTCCGGCGCTAGTCTTGTGGCTGCCGTATCGCTTGACGTCACGGATGATGGTCAGCTAAGCCTCTACGTCCCGAGTAGGAAGACATAGCTAACAGTGTACAGCTAGCAAACATTCCCTTCCCTTAGAAGAAGGAACGCTCTCCTTTACACAAGTATACGGGCTATTTAAATAACCGTGTCCGCGATAAAATGAAGAGGCGGATACATTTTGGTTTTGTGCTGGTTCATTCACTAGTCTCATATTTCTGTTCGTGCTCGGCGTTTTATCTTCCGGGTTTAGCCCCAGTGAGTTTTTGTGAAGTCGGCAAAGGTGGTGAAGATTGCCAGGTATGGTGAATTCATAACTCTTATTATCTTTATGTAATGTAGTGGTATTTCTGCTGTAGCTGGAAGTGGCGTATTTATTTCTATTTGCCAGCTTCCCTTGCTTGTAGCCAGCCAGCCATCTTCTTAGGCCCCGTGGAACCCTAGCATAGCACTAGCATAGTATACTGATGCATTGCTAAATGTTTTTGTGGTCGCACTTCGTCATTGCCAAGGCAATATATACATTTACTTTACGTTGTTCACCAGCCTTAATATTGCATCGTTAGCACATTAACACGTGATTCAAATAATGACTTACGACAGATACTAGCCGTCATTGTCCTAATCTTGACTGGCCACTGCTCAGGTAAGTTTGGACCCAAGACGTTGGGATCTAGTAAACCATTCACCCCTTTGAGAGAAATATAACGCACTGCAACAAATTAGTCTTTGGTCCCTCCTAATTGGTGTGCCTGAAAGTGCGGTAGCACAGGGCCACACTATTATTATTATTATTATTATTCCTCGGGCTTATTTTTCTTATTATTCGTCCGTGTCGACGTTTTGCGGCGCAACTAGTCCCGCACCGTTGCCACTATGTGCACCAAAGAAAGACCGAATCGGGATTGCGGTGCTATGCCTTTACTCACGTGCAGCGGGTTTTTTTTTTCGCAAATCGCGAAATAAAACGCAATTGTAACTTTGATCCCAGAATTCTATCTGAATTCTATCAGTTTCACTGCTCGGAATTCTTTATCTCAGAATTGCTCCAGTGGAGCGGAAACGGCCATGACAGCAGGGAGAGGCAGAGAAGGAACTAACTTGTTAAATTATGGGTTCATTTCGACCAAACCAGACCTGGTGGGGTTTTTTTTCTTTTTTTGGAAGTGTTCCCCTTTTGCATTATCCAAAATCCCGATAAAATTTTCATAGATCTGTTTTATGTTTAGCCTCTCTGGGATAATCAAGTCCAGTGTGTGTGGGTATAGTGGCTTTTGATCTGGTCCAGTGAAGGCTGCACAAATCTGAAACTGTGTTTTAAGGTCTAGGTATAGTGTTTTTAGATCCTGATGTGATCAAACTTGCCTGTTAACCTCTCACCACTCGCAGCACAGGTTTGGCCTCCATAGGTCTGATTGAGTCTAGTATGAGTTAAAGAAATATAGCCTGACAGACAAACTGGTTTTACTTCTTCACAGACAGAGATTCAGCTGTTTGTCAATCGCTTGGACTCTGTGGAGTCGGTCCTGCCTTATGAGTATGAAGTGTAAGTAGCATTTAGCTTCAGCTTGATTTGCATTTGTGCAAGCTCAGAATCATCTTCTCATTGTGTTTAACCATCTGTAAATTTGTTAAAGGTTTGACTTTTGCAAAGATGTCAAGGAAAAGAGGCCTTCTGAGAACCTTGGACAGGTGCTGTTTGGCGAACGAATTGAGTCTTCCCCATACAAGGTGGGCGTTAACCAGAAAATCTAAGTCTGCCTGGTGTTTATGGTGTTGCTTATTTTAGATTCCATATAGGTTCCCTTGTTTAATGTATGCTGTTGATGCAACATGACTCTCAACTGCCTTTTACAGTTCAACTTCAATCAAGATGTAAAATGCAATGCTGTGTGCACAAAAACCTACAAAAAAGGCGCGGATGCAACCAAACTGGACTTTCTTAAGATGGGAATGCAGCTGAACTACCAGCACCACTGGTGAATAAAATATGTTCTATACTACAAATTTTACTTGTGATTTCTTTTTCGTGTGGGGGTTTTGTTTGAAAGATGAACGACAGCAAACAGACATGATCACAGACTTTATTTGTTGAGGTAAACTGATTGTTTTTTTAGGATCATTGACAACATGCCAGTGACATGGTGCTATGATGTGGAAGATGGTCAGCAGTACTGCAACCCAGGCTTCCCCATTGGCTGCTTCGTAACCTCAGATGGCAGAGCTAAAGATGCGTGTGTTATCAATGTGAGTTGTGATTTCTGTCTTTGAACGTGTGCTCCACTTAACATATTATGTTATACCCTGGATCTTTTAATTTTTCAGTGACGTCCCAGAAGGATAAGAGAAATTTAGTATTTTCACATGTACTAATAGTAACTAAGTGTAATAATTTTTGTCAAATTTTAATAATAATATTTATAATTTGCTTAATTTAGTGAGTATTTATTTATAGAGCTATAGGATTCGTCTGTTAAAATACAAAAGTGGAATTTAGAGTCTCAAATAGCATTTGATGATACTTAAAATTTTTCAACAATTTTTCATGCAATTATTGAAGTAGAAGTCATTAATGTCACCAAAAATATCAGATCACATTATCAGAATTGATGGTTCCAGGCCGTACTGATACAGAATAATACAATTAACATAAGTAGGATAAAGGTGAAGTTGGAAGTCATGTCATACAATTATTTGAATTAGATAATTACAGTATACTGTAGAAGATACTCATAAATGTTTAAATCTTACCGAGATCCTGATATTGAATAATAATTCTTTTTACAGTCTGAGTTCAACAAGAAGAACACATTTTACGTCTTTAACCATGTGGACATCAAGATCGTATACCACAGTGGAGCATCGGAGGGCTGGACAGGGGCTCGACTGGTCACTGCCAAGCTGGAGCCAAAGAGGTAATTGTGATAGATATAATGCCACCATGTTTTGATTGAGGTCTAATCTACCTCAACATACTCTCCATACAAACTAACACCAGATGCATTAATAATCTGACATGAAAGACCTTGTGTGTTTTGTGCACAACAGTATCAAAAATGTGGATGAGAAAAACCCAATTTGTGAAGGAGGTAGCCCAATGGAGGTCCCTGGGGTGATTGATAATGATGTGTCAATAGTTTACACCTACTCGGTCACATTTCAGGTAGGCCTACAAACTATACGACCAGTTGTATTATAGTATAACAAATTATATGCAACTATTTCTATGTACCTATGTGAATGAGAAAATAAGATTCTGTGTTATGTTTTTTTTTTTACAATACTTCCTATTACAGGAAAACAATTCTATCAAGTGGGCCTCTAGGTGGGACTACATCTTGGTCTCCATGCCTCACACAAACATCCAGTGGTTTAGGTATGAAAATATTTTTCACATTGTGCACACCAGAGACACGGTGCCCCTAAAACTCCCTGTGTGTTGATGCCTGTTAGTTGATGCTATGGTATGCTTTGTGTGCTTTTCCAGCATCATGAACTCCTTGGTCATTGTCCTCTTCCTGTCTGGCATGGTTGCCATGATCATGCTGAGAACCCTGCACAAGGACATTGCCAGATACAACCAGGTGGACCAGGTAAAGGCATTGCTGAGCGCTCTCTCAGTTTGAGCTGATCTAGATGTGCATACGAAGCACTAGCATACAAGTAATTTTTTAAAGCTGCAATTTTTAGAAATAAACCAAAAACAAATTATACCCTTATGGATACAGTTTGAATCTCAATTGTTCTTGTCTTATTTCTGTGTTGCAGGGCACCATGTTGCCAACATGCAAATTAACAATTCAAAGTAGCTGGTACCATTTTGATGAAAGCCTCATATTTCCAAGCCAACAGCTTTCCAGGAACTCTGAAGAGCATCTTTGTTTTTAGCTAGATGACCACACATTATTGAGCTTATGGTATTGTGGTTTAAAAGGTCGCTTGTAAATTCTTCTTATTTCACTGTGGAAATCACTAGATTTTAGCTGAAACATTTAACTCAGAAATTTCAGAGGTTGACGATTTGGTCTGGCAGTAATGGTGTTTACTGGTCATCTTTTCGCACTCATACATGGCTAATGCTTGAATTCTGCTGTGTGAAATACCATCCAGCACACTGGGTGCACAGTAACCAGCAATATAAATATTTTGTTGCATTTCACAGGCAGACTTGATAAAGCTTCCAACGACCAAGGCAAAATCCGCTCTACCCTATGTAAGCTTGTTGAAAGCCATTTTGAACTAAACTTTTTGTGGCTATTAAATCAAGTGTTTTTGGTGTGTGATTGTGGCAAACATTACAAACAAATGTAAAATGTGGTGTGGATTTTTTTTATTGTGCTAGTTTCAAGAAAGCGTTTATACTTTAGAACTGACTGAGGAGTTTTTCCACACCATATTCTACAGCTTTTGGTAAACGTAATTTTCTCTTCTCCAGTCTCCACCTTTTTTTTGCTTTACTAGCAGGTGTCAGGTTGTACGGTAATATTCACTGTTTGGTGGTTGGTAATCTTTTAACTTTTATAATTTGCAAATGTTATGAACTTTTTTGACTATGACTGTTGTATTGCTGTCCGACTACCTTCCCAGGAGGATGCACAGGAGGAGTCGGGGTGGAAGCAGGTGCACGGGGATGTTTTCCGTCCTCCCAGGAAAGGCATGTTGCTATCTGTGTTCCTCGGACAGGGCACCCAGATCTTCATTATGACCTTCATCACGCTCTGTAAGGATTATTTTACATTAGGCTCCAATATATTATATATGAGTTTCTTTCTTATTAACTTCTATAGTTCGTTTCACTTTTCTTTCGTTTGTTTTATATTTTCTGTGCACACACGATTGTTAAAGCAATTTATATATTGTTGTCAGAATTACACTAAAAGGCTGCCTTGTTGTGTAACCAAAAGGCAATCAGTCAGTTTAGTACATTAAACAGAGTGCTTGTGAAGGCTGAATTAAAATACAAGACATCTGGAACAATGCAAATTAAAGATCAGCTCATTATCTCCCAAAACATATCTTGTTTAATTTTCTAAACAGTATATTGTTTTGCCGTCATGGTAACTGACATCCCTACAGCCAGTGAGGCAGTTCTTCTGTGGGAGCCTCTGAAATATAGTGAACTACATTATCAATTCGTCAATATCATTTAGTCATCTAAAGGCCTATACATGTTCAGTCTGACGTTGTTGGACAGTACTGTATTTATTTCAGTACTTAATTTGCAATGGTGCTGGTATGCCTGAATGAGTGCACTGATGACTGTTTGTCCACTGTAGTCCTGGCCTGTCTGGGCTTCCTGTCCCCGGCCAACAGAGGGGCTCTCATGACATGTGCTGTGGTCCTCTGGGTTCTGCTGGGCACGCCTGCTGGATATGTGTCTGCACGCCTTTACAAAAGTAAGAGTCCAGTGACAACTCTGTGGAACAGTTTCGTTAAAGTTTTAAGAGTCAACACATCTTGATGTCCTAATCAATGTCTGTTTCTGTTCTCAGCGTTTGGAGGTGAAAAGTGGAAGACAAACGTCTTGCTGACAGCGCTCCTGTGCCCAGGGTTAGTTCACTTGCTGCATGTGTTAATTTGTCTAATGTTTGTACTTCAGTCCTGCCCCGAAGTGACACGTTGCCACCCGTATATTGCCTTGCATACTTCTTTCATCCATCTCGCATGTATTATCTTTCTCTGTGTCGTTGTCCTTCCTCCACCTCTCTTCTCTAGTATTGTGTTTGCAGACTTCTTCCTGATGAACCTGATCCTTTGGGTGGAGGGTTCCTCAGCAGCGATCCCCTTTGGCACTCTGGTGGCCATTTTGGCTCTGTGGTTTGGAATCTCTGTGCCCCTCACCTTTATTGGTGCCTACTTTGGATTCAAGAAGGCTGTGAGTTAGGCCTCTGAGTTTATTAGTTTGTCTATCCTGAAATTATTGATTGTAGAAGAAGTGTGTGTGTGTGTTTTGAGAGTTTGTAATCATCTCTTCTCTCTTTCTGCTCCCGTGCAGGCAATTGAGCAACCAGTGCGAACAAACCAAATTCCCCGTCAAATTCCTGAGCAGTCCTTCTTCACAAAGCCTATTCCCGGAATCGTAATGGGTGGTATCCTGCCTTTTGGCTGCATCTTCATCCAGCTTTTCTTCATTCTCAACAGCATTTGGTAAGAATACAGGAATGCTGTCTGTGCAGAATGGTCTGCAGTTCCTAGTTTACAGTAAAGAAGAGTTTGGGCTGTTTGCCTTTTATCTTTCAGGTCTCATCAGATGTACTACATGTTTGGATTCCTGTTCCTGGTTTTCATTATTCTACTCATCACCTGCTCTGAGGCCACAATTCTGCTTTGCTACTTCCACCTATGTGCTGAGGTATTTGTTATACAATTTAATTTTGATTAAACTTAAGTCTGGAAAAATGAATTGCTTCAACTTAAAAAATTAATTCACTGTTAATAGCACATACTATAATTAATAAAAATATTAGTCCACATAATATCAGTTGACATATCCTGATTTCTGTTCCTAATGTGTCATCTTTTCTAATGTGTGTCCAGGACTACCACTGGTGGTGGCGTTCCTTCCTGACCAGCGGCTTCACGGCAATCTATCTGTTTATCTATGCTGTGCATTACTTCTTCTCGAAGCTGCAAATAACTGGAGCTGCCAGCACCATCCTCTACTTTGGATACACTATGATTATGGTCCTCATCTTCTTCCTCTTCACAGGTGAGGCTTTGAGTTAAGGACGAGCGAGCTCTTTACGCAGCCACAATGATATTCTGCTTGTCTTGACAAATTGCAACGGGACTGGGATCAACAGCTTTTATTGATGAGCTCAGTTTGTATAAAAAACACAAATGATCATCTTTATTCATTATGTCCTATTTTTTAAAAAAGGTTTCACTGCAGTTTTAATTTTTTATGACCAGAGAAGAAGCTCCCAATATCTTACTGTATGTTGAGCAGAAAAGGGTGTGTAGCTGAATTGCATTGTTTGCGTTGTTCAGTGTTTGTAAAGTGGCACCCAACTTCAGTTGACCTCCATCCTGTTCCTATGAAATAAGACACCATGAAGCAGTCCACACAATTGTGCAACATTTTCTTTTCTTCATTATTTAGTTAAAGCCAAGCCATGGCCTTTTATTTCTATACTGGGAGTACAGATGCACCGTGTCAAATACAGTTAAAGAGCAAATTGTGGGAAATTAGACTAGAATGTTCAAAGTCCCTCTTGGTCAGATCTAGTTTTGAAGACTTATTTGGGTCAATTTTACTGTCTGTGGTTTGCCTTTTTACAAGCCAGAGCCTGGTTTTATCAGGGAGTTACTTTTTTTTGTTCGTTTTTTCTGTAGATGAAAAAAAAAAAAACTGGCACCACATTTACTTGTTGCCATGGGTGATAATAAGTCTATATGCACTCAGGATTCCTGACCTTTGCAGATAATTTCTCAGTGCTTGCACTTAAAATCCAGCTGTGTGACTAAGGTTTTGCACTTCTATGTACCACACGTTATCACAAAGCTGGGATGAACAAAACATTGTTGCTGTTTTTGTCTCTATATTAAGAGACAGAAATGGACAGATGTTGACATGACAACAGCACTCTCCTAGTCATATGAGACTTGGGGTGTGTGCAGAAAGAGGATAATATACAGGACTAGATAACTGCCTAGTCTTTATGTCATCCAGAAATACACTGCTCACCATGATGACAGGTGATTACTTTTTTCCCCCCCTGGTGTTATACTGTCATTGGACCAGATAAAAGTTAGCCTGTAGCTCTGCTTGTCTCTAGCAATGCTTGACACTATCTTAAGACAGAGCTGTAAGTAGCAAGGGGATGAGATGTCAAAAGATTATCACCAAGAAATAATTCAAGGATTCAAGGAAAAGATGATCGGTTTCCCTCCTTGCTCCCAGTTTTGATCTAAATAATCCTAATCTCTCTCATTCCCCATTTTTAAGTTTTTATATTTTTGTCTGTCTTTTTCATCTCATCCCAACTTTGATCACAACTTAACTTGGGATCGGGCTGCGTGGTCCCCATTAAGCAGTCAGATGGGACTTTTATACCCACATGAATTGATCAAGGATTTTGACCAATCTGGCTTCGCAACACGGGGGGGAATATTATTTCTCACAAAATGAATTCCCTGAGATTGCAGTCCCAACCCTGTCAAAAGTTATTTTTCAAGCTTTTAGTGGATGGAATTTGGTTTTCCTGCAACAACAAGCTGGCTGTACAATTTGGAACTTTGATCATTTTTTTTTGTGTCTGTGCTCCTGAAGTACATTTAACTTCAGGACCTTGTAGCCTTTCGTTTATTTTGTCCTTTACTCATTTTTGTCCCAAACAGATTTCCAAAGACAGTGAGTCATACTGGTTGGGTGTTTTTTAGGTTTGCCTACGTGGTTGCTTGGTTTTTGCGTTATTCTTTTCTTGTGTAATAACATTTATCAAATCATCCTCAAACCTGTCTTTTCTTCTCAGGTACAATTGGCTTCTTCGCCTGCTTCTGGTTTGTAAATAAGATCTACAGTGTGGTCAAGGTGGACTAGAGGACTGAGGGAAAGACTGACTCCTTGCTGCCTCAGTGCTGGCTGTTGGATAAAGTGGTCTGAATGGACCTGAACTGAAACCATCATAGACGAGAGCCGAAGAGCAGAGCCCGTCCTCTTTTGTGCTTTAAACCTATGTTGCTGTTTTCTTTTTAAAATATATATATATATATAATTTTGTGTTGACTGGTCCTGTTTTGAGTGGCTCCTTGAAAATCGGTGTGGGTTCCAATGATCTGGCTGTTATAGCGAGCAGTTTGTTTTGGTGGATCTAACAAGAAAAGCTGAAATGTCTTAAGTAAAATGTTCTGTATTTTACTTTTCTATTCTCTTATGGCTAAATGTTTTGATTTTCATTACCTGTACTGATGATGAAAACGTGTACATATACTGTATAGAGAGAGTGAGCGAGGAAATGCTACTTACAGATTGTCACCGTTATCGAACCTTCTGTAGGAGGGTTTTTTTTTCTTTTTCTTTTAAGCTAAAGATGGGGCTATACATCCTTAAATATCAGCCTGTATTGTAGTTCAGAAATTATATAAAACACTGACATTGCCATGAGACATGTCCATTCTTTTGTATTTGTTGGCTATATTTAAGTTTGCATAGAAACAAAAGGTACAAGAAGCACATCTGTATTCTAGAAGAATCTGCTACAGGTACAGTATGTTTCGCATGAAGTATGAGCTCTCAATGACATGCGGATTTGTTTGGCCACAGGAGAGATTCTCACCTAGTTATAAAGCAGTCCATGAATTTGATGAAGTACATATGCACCATTGAGGTCCACCCTTTTACATTTTAATAAGTGGTTTGCTGAACTTTAACTACATAAAACACTGCTGCCTTTTGCTTCGAGCAGTGTGGAGCCATCACCCAAGGTGATAACGTTTTTACAAATAAATGCAATTAATTCAAAATGAAGGCCAAGTTTGACTTTCTTTGAGCCAATAGAATGCATATGTGATCATTTTACACACAAATTAACCATGTTTCCTACTTATGTCAGGACATGAGACTGGGATTCAGTGTTTAGCTCTTATCCACAGTTATTCTTGCCTGAAACTTCAACACAAAGCAAAGTGAGCATGATTAGAGGAGAGCGCGTTGTGAGGATAACTATACAGTAATTGCAAGAATTCTCTTGACCATCAATGATTTAGTGCATTCAAAAGCAATGTAGTGTGCTATTTGTGGTCCCATCCTATTCTCCATCCTCAGTCACAATTATCATCCTATTATATAAAACTGATTTAGATCTCATTCGTGCATTTAATTACTCACTTTGATTTTTGGAATTTCCTGGTCATACAATATGTTGCGTTGCCTGGTGTCCCATGCAAAGACCTGATTACACAAACCTTCTGTAAGTTAGTTTTATTTTCCGGGATGGAGAGGAGGGGAGAGCCCTGGCATGCACACCTATTGTCAACTTAGTCTTAAGCAAGTGCCTGATGTGAAAAATGTCATGAAATGAATATAGTATTTTACACATATAACTTAATTCACTTTTATTAAACAACAGACAACTTTTGATGTTGGATAATGAAACCACAAATAATACAAAAGCACAATAGAAATCACAAAAATAGTTTTAAAGCACTTAAAAACATTATTTTCTCTTATTTTATGATACATTTCATCACATACTGTACTGCACTCCCTTGTACCCTACAGAGCAACACTTCACAAACTTTTATTATCCAAGTTTGATTGTCATTTACAGTACTGTAGTAAGGATTTATCCAGTGACCATTTGAATGAACCACAGCTCAAATCCACACAAGTCCTGTCAGGTCCAGTAAGCTGTGAATTGTTTCCCAGAAATCTATCACAGCCTAATAATGATAATGATGATAATAACACACAGGGAGCAGCCTGGCTCATTCTGCGAAATCATTTTTTTCTCTTTGCCAAAAAGTTACAAAAACATGACAAAATGGGGACTAGAAACACTTTTCAAATCCACATAATGTTGTGATGCACCTAAGACATCCTTTGGCAACACATCATCTACCCAATCAACTCAATGGATTGCCTTTCTCTGAGATGAGTCATGGCAAGCATATAACACATACATAAACTCATCCTCACTTTAAACAGACAGGGTTTTCTATTACAAATACTGTATCAGGAGGTATTTTACAAATCTACACGTGTTCAGTGGACCATAAGAAATATTACATACGATCTTGCGGCATGCAACCTATGTTGAATAACAGGTGCAAGACGTCCACTGGAGTTATGTTTTTATCGTACCTTGCTCTTTATGCACTATTTTTTCAACAAAAACACTGTGCTTCCTCAAACAAAGGCTGATATTACAAATGTACACACAGAAAGACGCAAAATGTCCACCTCGGGTTGAGCTGAAAGTGTGACAGTGTGGTCATGTGTGGCCATCCCATCAGCCAGAGGGAGTTGTGTGTCCTGTAACTGGCAAGCACAACAGAAACGCTATTCTACTCATTTACTCAAAAGGCGCTTTGAGACTAATAACAGTTACTGTGACAGGGACGTAAACACATTATGTTCAGGGATGGGCACTTCACATTTTTCCACAAGCATACCCTGAGTTCATTGGTTGCAGGCGAAGCTTGCTTGCACTAACACAACGACAGACAGTAGATCCTACGCCCTCAGGCAGGATCACAGAGAATACGACAAACAAAACCTTTAAAGGAGATAGACTAGTTGTGCAGCTAATGCCAAACAATACCTTATCAGAGACATGTACGGCCCATAATTAGAGCAAAGTGGTCAGAACATCAACTACAATCCGACATAACAATTCCTATCTCGACACAAGTCAGAAAAGTCTAGGTGGCAAAACAAAAAACCCACTGGCATTTATAATAGGCCTGCGGTCAAATACGAATGAAATGGGGTTTGCTTAATTTTTATCAAATTTAAATGGCAATTTTGTGTAACTGAGTCGTACAATAATTGCATACATTTAAAATAGTAATGGTGGATTGTAGAGACAAAACATTCTAACAGCCGCACGCATTCTGACGTAGCTGACACATGTGGCAACTCTTCAAACTGCGTTTACATATAAAATCCAAATA
The DNA here is from genome assembly GCA_036023855.1 of Gadopsis marmoratus. Classification (NCBI taxonomy): domain Eukaryota; kingdom Metazoa; phylum Chordata; class Actinopteri; order Centrarchiformes; family Percichthyidae; genus Gadopsis; species Gadopsis marmoratus. The sequence goes on from JAVQJF010107710.1 coordinate 13,208, forward strand.
ATAACAAAAAACATTGTTTGTTTCTCAAAATTTGACCATGTGAAAATAGAGTCATACTTTCACACAGCAAGCTCTATTATACCTTCATAATGCAACACTGAATGGAGCAAGTCATGTTTCAAAGACATATATTCATCCTCGAGTTAATCATTTAATCAAGCTTATGACAAAATAGTAAAATATCATTATGTTGGTGATCAAGTAGGCAATACCACTAATCCTAATGCCAGCAACTTAAGAATGAATAACCCTGTTGTGAAGTAGGCCTGTTGACTTATGTATGAACATGTATGACTGGTGAATCCTCGAGGCAGTTTATGTGCTCCGTTTGCTGTGGACCGTGAGCTCCCTCTCAGAGCTGATGCTGGTAGAGGTGGTCTCTTTACGGCTGTCCCTTGACTTCCTCTCACAAGTGGGCGACGAGGATGTTGTGCACTCTTCCCAAGTCCGCAGAGGGAAGACTCGAGCAGTCAGGCTGGGCACATGAGAGTGGGTACCGAAACGGCCCTCTGTAGTTGTGAAGCAGCTCTCCACGGCAGAGCTCTGGCTGGGACGGCCCTGTTTACAGAACAGCCCGCAGAGCAAAGCTAGGAATTCCTTCCTCACACTGCGGTGCATGTAACCGTAAATGTACGGGTGGAGGCAGCACTGCAAAAAGAAGAGCACAAGGGCGAGAGAGGACAGCCAGGGGGGTACCGCTGCCCTGGCACTCATAGATATAGTATTTAGTATGCTGTAAGGCCCCATGCTGAGGATATATGAGGCCATAATCACAAAAACTACACGAGCTGCCTTGCAGTGGTAGTGGAAGCGTCTGTGCCTAACTCGAACAGGGTATCCCCTGGCTGAGTAGGGGCCATCAGGTGAAGTGGCCTGCTGGGACTGTGACTGGTGCTGGGTCTGAGTCTGCCGCTGTGGACTGCTAGGTCCCTGGAAGTCCTGTTGGCAGGGCTGGGAGTAGGATTGTCTCTGTATGGGATGCACAAGCGCGTTTTGCCTCCGAGCTGCTCTGAATACCATCCAGTAACATCCGAGCATGATGAGCACAGGCAGCCAGAAGGAGAAGGTGGACACCATAGCAGAGTAGGACAGGCTCGAGGACCACACCACTGAGCACACGCTGTGGTGGTGGTCAAAGTCAATGGCCCCCCAGCCGTAGAGGGGCGGCGTGCTCTGCAGGAAACTGAGCACCCAGGTGCAGATGATCAGGTTGGTGCCCAGGTGAGGGGTCATGCGGGTGGGATAGGAGAGAGGGTGGATGATGGCCAAGTAGCGATCCACAGAGACAACTATGATGGTGTTGACTCCAGCAAACGCAAATAGGTGCATGAGCACCACCAGAGCCTGGCACAGTCGGGCATCCAGGGGCCACACACCTGGCACCGTGGCTGCAATGGCAAAGGGCATGACTAATATGGTCTGGAGGAGGTCTGCCAAGAGGAGGTTGAGGACGAAGCGGTTGGCCACGTGAAGGAGCTGAGGCTTCCTCTGGAACACCAGCAGAACCACCACATTCCCAAACAGGGACACGCACACAGTGAGAGATATGAGGACCATCTTCACTACGCTGTTAGCAGTGGAGGACCAGACTTGGTCTCGACCGGAGCCGGTGAAACCAGGCTCCCACGGGACATCAGTGAAATTTGTGCCCATACCGGGCGCCCGGGAGCTTGGCATTGTTTGTCCAACAGCAGGTTTAGCGAGTGCATGTGCAGCCTCACGCCCGGCAGAGCGTTGACATAAGGTCAGGTTAGTCCCATCTTGAGCTTCAGCAGAATGACAGGAGGGAAAACCAGCTCAGGTTCGGCTTGTTTTCCAGGGCGTCTGCAGCTGGTCCTCCTTAATCAGTGAATGTCATGGGCAAAATTCAACATGCATCTCACCTAAGATGGCACATCATCCTTCACATGTGGAAGTAGTCCAGGTGGCCCATCCTTGACAGCCTGCAATGCTGCTGATTATCAACATTGAATCGCTGTTCATCGTGATCAGTGATTAATCCCTGAGCGTTTTCACCCACCGACGAGGCCTTTTTTTTCTTGCAGACAACATCTGCAGAATGGAGCTGGGGGGGGGGGGAATTTGGCTGGCGACAGTAAATGCCACCGTTCACGCCGTCAGCATCGACTGCCGACGTCCAGGCAGTGACAAATATCGCGGACTGCTAATCTGTAAATGATGTATAATACCTCGGGATGATCGGTGACGCGATGCTTTGCATGAGGACGCTGCTGCTCCACCGCTTCGCTCCAGCCTCGGCTCCAGTCAATGGCAGCGAGCTTTCACGGCTCAGCTAACAGACGCTGCGTGTCTTCACCCAGCGGGGGTCTCTCATCCAGACGAGCGGATGTTGCCTGCGCCGCGCGCTGCTCTTTTCGGATTTCATGGCAGATCAGACGTTTATTATTTCATCAGCTTCCTCCTCAACAGTCTTAGGCTACTTACGGTCGGGGTCTTGTCTCCGGGGTGTCAGGGAATAAAAAAATAAAATCACCCAAGGGCACCTGCACTGAAATCCCCCCTCCCCAGCTTGGAGCTTGTCATCCGTTTCCCCGTTTTTTTGCTGTTGTTCACAATCCTGAATCACAGCATACAAACGTCCCATATTTTGATTTTCTTTACTGAGAAGAAAATGAAGACCCCGTCACCATGAGTGCTGAACATGTTCAGTTATGATTTGCTCCTTTCAGCAACATGTAACCATCATGCTGTTGATGTGGCTCACACCAGAAACCAGGTCATCTGTTTGTCTTTTGCTCTCCACAATCAAACGCCCGACTTTCCATTTGGCCACAGCCTACCTGTCTCAGCCAGTCTCCTTAGTAACAAGTGGTTGAATCGGATGGCTGTTTATGTGAGCTTCACATACTAGTGTGGCTGTCAGGGCGGAGAACAAAGTAGGACTAACCTCCATTGCAGGTGCTTCTATTTTGATTAGAATGTGGGTATCAGCATTTTAACATCCCGACTCCTTTTTGGCACTATGAGATCAAAATATCAACACTACAATACAAACTAGAGCCCTGAAACACACCATAATTCACAATCTCGCCTCAAGGAAGCAAATTGTTTATTTTCCAAACAAGCAATTAGTCTTAACTTTAAAATCTTCATTTTGCTGATGTAAAAAGTAGGTGAACTGCATGTGTTCCATTATTTCAACTCTTTCAGGCTTCATTATTGAGCCTCTGACAGGTGGAAGCTGAAAACTAGACCTCGGTTCGTTCTAAATGTAACAGGAGACTGAATAGATCAATTGAACCCCATTGTACCAAGATGAAATGTACTTACATGGAACCGCTGACAGTTCTATTAACACAAAAAAAGCTTTTGCATTTGGTGTTTATGCATGTGTGGAAAGCCCAGATTTCACAGCCTGAGAGTTCTTAAGGTCTATGAATGTTTGTATAACATGTGCATTTGTATCAGCCGCCGTTTTTATTGCTGAAAACACAAGAAATGCTTCAAAATGTCAGCCTTTCTAACAAAAAGCCTTCATTAAAGATGCACAAAAAACAAAAGCAGTACTACATTGTGCAATCCAATTAGTCTGTAGCTTACATGGCCTACTAATCAACGCTCGTAATGAACCATTTTATTTCAAGTCTTTGCACTATCCAAGCTATCAAAAAGCCCTTTGATGTGACTCTCGAGCACCCTGTGTTTTAGATTTAGATTGCAAATGAAATGCTGGTGAATGCATAGGGGTGGGGACATGTTTCCCTGTTCTTGTGTTGAACGGACAGTGGTTGAAAGGGAGACCCACAGGCCTCCTGTCTCTTGGGATTATTATAGACTGTTAATACAGTATGAATGTTCACAGGGGCCCCGTCTCCCTGTCTGTGGCTCTGCCATGCAGTTTGTCTCTCATTCACTGTCACTCACTGACACCTATGGGCCAACTAAATCAAACACAGCCAGGAGTGGCTCTGCAAGCTCACAACTTGTGCATAACCCATTCTCCCTTGATCTCTCCCACTGTCTGTCTCTGTGTCTACTTCCCATTTAGTTTATCCATGAGTTAATACAGGCTTTATTGGCATGACAGTAAATGTACATTTTTGCCGAATTACAGCAGTGTAAATAATACCATAACAATCCTGTATTATCACTGTAACGAATAGAAAAAGAGATCTAATCAAGTCCCTTATTCATTTAAAGAAATATTTTGCAGCATGGTTTCCTTTTTCTAAGTCAATTTTGAATTTCTTAAAATCTCTCTGTCCTCCATAAACTGGCATCTTCATCAGTCTCCTTTACTTACATAACCAGCACATTCAACCCCTCCCTCTTCAGATTTCAACACGAAATGTTGAAATCAAAAACTGACCAACTGTTATGTTTTTAGACTTATTCTAGGTCTTTGGCTAGAAAGCCTGATAGTGTTTCAATTCAAGAAACAGATGATCAGATTAGTGCTTTTTGGAGAATTTTGGCCACTACGGAGCAGGAAAGAAACAAAACACGCTGATAAATAAACAGCCCTGACATATTGCCTTATAAAAGTATTATGGCTGACATGAAAATAACAACCACTGCCTTAACTTAAACTTGCCTGCTCCTCAGAAAATAAAAATAACTATGTCTTCAGCTTGATCTTTCTTTCATCACTAACACTGTTCGTCTGTAGTTTGGTTCAGTGTACAGTGCTACAGTTGGCTGAAAACTGCTCCCTGTTGCTGCTGGTATCAAGAAAGCAGCAAATAAAAGGCTTTATCTCACCATATACGAGCTACCAACACTGAATGGCAGACAAAGTGGTAAACACAGCAACTAGTATTTAGCAAACTAATGAGACAGATCATTTTCTCAGTTGGAGGTGACGGAGACCAAAACAGAGCTAAAAGGTGAATAAGCTAAATGTTTGACAAGTGGCCAGAAACGGGACTCCAACGGGACCCTAAACCCAACCCAAACCTAACCCGTCATTTGTCATTTAGGGAGCAGAATAACTACAAAACTAGTTAATAGTTGCACAGTCCTGTTTTGTGGCTGATGTGTTAGCAAACAATCGCTCAGTGCCCATTGTCTAAGCATTGCGCACATGGGAGAAGTTTGCCTTAAAGCCAGAAAGCCTTTAGGAAGTCAGGTGATGTAGTTTAAAGCGCGACAAAGTCCATGTAGTGATGAGGTCAGGGTGGAAACCTACCCAAGCAGTTTTGGTGCCTAAACCTAACCAAACTGCGTCCGCTTCACAACATTAACCACAGTTTGGTTAGATTTGGGCACCAAAACCGCTTGGTTAGGTTAAAGAAAAGTCAAAAGATCAACGTTGAACTACAGTATGTACTTTAGGTGCATAAAAATATCTGAACTGCAACAGTTTCACAGCAAAAGGCAAACTTCTCCCACTCTCCTGAGAAGTAATATCTGACCTCTGCTGGCCAAAACGTGTCTCATGCAGCTTTAAGGGATTTGTTAAGGACAATTTGAGAGTGAAGAAACAGAAGGATTCTTATTCGCTGCAACAACCACTGACTGTCTTTGTCCCTCTGCTTATGTCAGCAATGCAGTTGTTGGGATTAACAGTCAGGAAAATCACTGACCATATGCCCAGATAACAACACCAGCATTGATGCAGGTGAGAAAGGGCCTTAATTAAATTCTGTCTGTCTGTCTGCCATTGTTGTTAGACCAACTATATGGCTTAATATAAAAAACAATATGACAATAAGAGAGCAAACATAACCCATACATAAATTAATCTAGTGTATCAACAATAGGAATAAGTATGTAATAATGTATGTACACACATATACTGTACCTGCAGATTACTCATACACATACTATATATACACACGTATACTGCATTTACAGTGGTATCACTAAAAAGCTCTTTTCTCTGTTGGCTGATGATGTAATAATATACACATGTTTGTGTTGTTCCTTTATTTGAAGCCAGCAGGACACGGACCAGTTTTGGTATTTTATTCCACACACGCTTGGCAAATATGTTTCTCTGTCAGTGTATATTTTAAGCTGGAGAGCAAAAACCCCACAGCTTATCCTCTTTTTAACTAAGAATGCTTCCTGAATGTTTGCTTCTTTTTTTTTCCTGGGGGCAGGCAGCCTTTTCTGAACCATGTTTTATAATTAACTTTTTCAAAGTTGCCCCCAAAATACACAGCTTTATCAAATACATTGAATTACGTAAGTAAACATTTTTTTTATCAAAATTCTTATTGGTGGATTTAATTCTGTTATTTTTCTTTTTTGATAGCATGATATGTCTTCTTCTTCTTATTCGTCTAGATTTACGGTGGTTGGCATCCATTTGGTGCATTCCATTCCATTCCGGAAAGTGGAACAGACAATAGACTCAATAACTACATCCTTCTATGTCCTGTGTGTCTTTCCAGTCAGGCCCTACATGGCTGTGTCACACTGTAATATGAGTTTATGGTGAAGCTGAAGTAAGAGACGGTGGTATTGTGTAAGTCTGCCCTCAACAGTGAAATAAAAGCTACTAAATTAATTGTAATTTCTTGAATGTACTTATTGACATGTGAATATGGTGTAGTGTTTGATGTGAACAAGTATTTGGTCTTATAATCTTATAATTTTCTTGTTGTCATAGGAACGGTTTAGGAGATTACAAAGATTATGTCTTACGTGTCTCAGTCACAGTAATTTCAACATTTTCCTTGATACAGTGAACAGATGTCTGATTAGCGGCAAATCAAATCATTTTGTCAGTAGGGCACTCTTTATTGAGGCATACAGAAAAGGTCAAGAAGTTTTATTGAATTCACTGACATGGGCTCATTTTAACTGATAATGTCACCAAAGATCAACCAACGTTCAACCCAAGAAACTCAGAAATCACAGCAACATCATCACTGTGAGCCCACACACAATAATACTGTATATTTCTTAATACTGTTTATTGACTGCAGAAAATAAGGTCAATAAAACAGAACTAGCATTTACTAATAAATCTTGCGATTTCTAATATTATATGTTGTGATTCTAGTATGCATTTTTGTTTGTAGAATATGGCAGTGCCAGCAAACCAAAACCTTAGTAAAGTTCAGTCCCTGTACTACATGTATCTTAACCCATAAATACTGTGGTGAGGGACAGCGCTGCCATACATAACCAATGTTGAATATAAGATGAATATTTTACTATAGCTCTTGAATAAGCAAAATTAACAACATTCTTGGATATGATGGGAAACATGACATTCTTTAAGTAAGCATTAAGGTGATTAAAGCCATTAAAGTGGCGATAGAGTTGTCTGTTGGTGTTACTGAAAATCAGACTAAAAAAGTAAAAAGTAAGTAAAAAATAAGACATCCTTTACTCTTTTGAAGGTATTTCTACAATACATCATATTTACTATAATTCAGTTAGGGGATAAACATTTATTGCAAAATGTATTTTGAAATATGTCATTTTGAAGGCTGTTTGAGATTTCAGCATAATGTTATTGTTTGATTTCTCTTAATTTTCTGTCTTGCTGCTGTTCTCCAGTAGTGCTCACCCATAATGAGTTCAAATGTACATGTTATGCAGTAACAGAAATGAGACCTATCCTTAATCAACAACAACTGTATTATCTCATCAGTGCAGCTCAAGAAAAAGTCTAAGACATTCACTCTTATTCAGAGCCCAATAGAAGATGAATGCGGGTCTGGTTGAATGCAGGAATGTACTCAATTTACATACTCTTTAGGAATGAAGGGAACATTACATTTGTTTAACTGTGTAATTAAAATGAAGAGACTCTTCTTTATATTATAGCTTATAGAATGCAAAGTTAATGCTTGTATTCATGATGCATGTCCTTTCTCTGGTCAGGAATACAGCAGGCATAGATGTGCGTAAGACATGGGGACACACATAAACTAAATCACACGCACACCCACACACACATACAGTATATGATAAAGCATGGGCCACTACAAAGAGACATTTCTGTAAACAAACAGATGACAAAAAGATTGAGAGCAACCATCACAGCACTGCTCTCTAAAGGGAGCCTTTCATTTTATTGCACAATAGCAGTTGTCTCCGAAGCCCAAACAGTTTAGAAGTAATTACTAGTGTTTTCCCCAGAAGGTGATTACTTTGCCACACTTGGCAGCCATTGTCACCGGCCAGGCACCACACTCATCAGTCCTACAAAGGGGAGAAGTGCTCGATTGATGATGAGCCCTCTGTGGCTCGGGGAGAATTTAAAAGTACTTGTATGAGGCCCTTTCAGGAGATTAACTTGCAATAAGGGCTACCTGCCATGGACACATTCCCTGTATTCATGGTGCTGGCACAAAGACTTTTTTAAGAGGGGCACAGCTGCATGAAAGCAAATGGTGAATGGGGATAATAGTCACAAAAGACAACAAATCTCAAGTGTAAAGAAATAAAGTGTTTTTTAAGATGGGAGGCTTCCATTCAAACCATTCCTTCTTTTTACCATTAAGGATCCAGCCATTCCACCACCCAAGGCCTCACTCTAATTATTTTAGGACAAGACATGTTATGGTGCAAAGTGGCAAAGAGAGAGCTCTTTGGACCAAAGTGCACTTTAATTCAATCATTCTATTGGACAGATTCCCCCTTCAAATGGACGTCACACACCAGTAGACTGGCACAATCGGGAGGCTCCTGGCAAGGCCTCGGGCCCTTTTCGCTGAGGAAAATAACACAGAAATCACATGCACTTGTAGATCTGAGTCAACGTATAAGTAGATATGAGTATGTGTCTCATTTGCTGGTGTATTTTTGAAAAAGAAAACAACTGTGTAAGGAGGTGCGGGTTTAGTTTTCTTTCCATTGGGAAATTGTAGGAATCTTCAAAGGCAGATTAGACTGCAGCCACAGGAGCCCAGATCTGATTCCATTCATTAAGCAGAGTGAGAACGAGAGAGAGACAGAGAGAGAGAGACGGCATGTGTCCTTGCTTGCCTAAATGTGAAAATTGCTCATGCCATTATTTCACATGAGAAAGTAGGAACTGAATGAATGTGCTTTAATATAACAGACATGGGATACCACATACAGAGAGACGGAGGGGGGGCCAGACTTCTTTGCTTTTGCTCACACAGTGGAAAGGCCCTGACAGGTGTGCTTTTGTATGCGTATGTCTATGTGAGGGTGAGGCAGATTGTGTGTGCGTGTGTGCGTTGTGGACATGAATTAACACAGACGTGAGGTGTGTGTGTGTGTGTGTGTTTGAGAGTGTGTTAAGCCTCTCCACGTTGTGCTGCCATTCCCTGGTGAAGAGAGGGGCCTTCTCACTTCTTCTTGGTCTGGTCTTACAGCAGGCCAGGATTCAGTGCTGACCTTCTTAAGACTCAGACTAACTGATCCTGAGATGGAAAGAGGAGAGAGAAATTAAAGTGTGCGCACGGTGTGCAGTGGGAAGACAAATGGTAGCTGACGGAGAAAAATTGTATTTATATAGCAATTAAAGCAAGTCATTTGATTCTTACAATTTCGGAGGTATCTCTTATGTGGATTAATTCCGAACTGTGCAGGAAAATCGACAATCCCCCCTTGCATCTCGGATCTTTGGTAAGACATTTTTAATTGTTTGAAATTACTCTATTTTATTTTATTCAGTTTTAATATTTATGTGATGCCAGGTCTTGCGATTAATAATAATGCCTGTCTCGCCAAGCATGCCCGTATGCCAGCTCATGTCTCCTCAGAAACTTGGGTGCGAGGAGGTATCAGCTCTTTAATTTTGACGTCAGTGCCACGGTCGCTGAGGTGAATGGCACTTAAAGGTCAGAGGTCATCTCACCCAATTTAGTGATCAGGGAGTAATCCCAAAGATGAATCTGGATAACCTCTTTGTTAGAAATGTTAGGCACAAGTTATATATACATGTTTCAAATCATTCTATAATATTAAGGTACACTGCTCAAGAAAAAGGAAATTAAATGTTTTTTGGACAGACTTTGCTTTTATTGTGGCAGCTGGAGACAGATGCAGTTTTATGTTTGTCCACTAGATGTCAGGCTGTGCCTAGTAACGGTTCACTGCCCCCCACCCCCACCCTTCACCAACACCTGAGGGGGAAACTTGTGAGTAGCCTACACATGGTGTGACAGCTTCCCCAGGAAGCTCGGGTGACATTTGCCTCACTTAATGACACAAGCTAATTAATCATTAGCTGTCCCAGAGGTATTGCTGTTTGAGAGGCTTTGTCGTGCCTCTCCCCAGTAGGGGGTCCCAGCCTCAACATGTTATGTATGCATAACTGCCTCATCCCACGCTACAACATCTTAATTCTCACCCGTTTAGCTAGTTTGACTGGAACTACACTCGTTCGTTTTCAGCCCTTCATCTCGGATAAAGTATAATCTGCTGAGAGATAGAAGACCTTAATTTTTCAGCCTCTTGCATGTAGCATAGTGGGCCATGGAGTCTCTTCCCCTATGTAAGGTAGGGCTTGGCCAGTGTTGTCTGGCCAGTGTTGTCTGCAGTTGTGAAGAGGGGAGATTTTATTGATGGCTGATTGGGCAGACAAGGGGATGGGGGTTTAGATTTGCTGCATCAATGGTTTTAACCACATCTCTTTATCAAGGCCCAATGGACACTATCACAGACATATGAAATTAATGCAGGATTAGTATGAGTAGTATTCCTGTCTTTTTTAAATGGTCGTCCTTCGCTGTCCTTGTTCTCTAAGCTAGTGATGGTTTGGCAAATTTTTGTGTCACTGTCGATGGTCAAAAGTTCGAAATGTAAGGAAAGATCACTCTCTAACTCTGTGACTCTGCTGAGTAAATCTAAGGCGACATTTGAAATGAGAGTGAATGTGCATATGAACCCAAGCTAACAGGACCATATGGGTTATGAGTAATTATCTCTCACGGGGTCAAACCCTCTCTAGCTAGGCTTCCAGTCCATCATAATTGTGCGAAAGCCTTTGTGAAATATGGAGAAAATGAAATCTGCCCCCTGTATGTGTTTCTGCCCCTTCAGCATCATTATTACCCCCCTCCACCAGGTCTTTGGCTTGTTTTGGACAGACCAACCTGTCCGTCACGTACTAGGGGCTCCAGGTGATGCACTCAGGTTCCCCCTTCACTCACCAGAGAGGAGTGTGGGGTAGTGCATATGTGCACGGGGCCATTGGGGGCACTCGCTGATGAGGGCCGTGGCTGCGGGAGGGCTTTGAAAAATGTTAGAGGTTTTGGGATGAGACTCAAGGTACCCTTGGGATACCTTGACCCTTGACACCTGCTCGCTGGCCCTTGTACTTTGTTCTGTGACCTGAGAATGGTGCGTACATGTGGAGAGATACAGGCCAGTTTACAGCTAATCCAAAAGTTTCGTCTGGATGCAGGTTGCCATGGTGAGTCACCAAATCATTGCTGCACACTTTAGCACTGACACATGTCCACTAGTGGCATTAATGCTGTGTCTATTGTACACGTTGTTACAATATGTTTTTCTTTATATGCATGTAATATTTACCTTATCCACTGCCATCTGCACCAATGGCAGCCATTATGCTCTTGTAATGCTCTCTTCCAGGTCTATTTGTTATTCTTTTTCCTTTGTGATGATTAATATATGTATTTCATCTGTGCTGGCATTGCATGCAAGTTGTGGCTCCTACATAAAAAAAATTATTCTTGTAGTCCGATACATGTATGGTTGAATTATTCCATTTCACAGGAGCACCTATTTATTGATATGCAAAGGAGTACCGGGTGAGGCTTTAGCACCCCTGCTAACCAGGTGCCAGGTGCCATTTAATATCACTTGGATATACACAGGATCCTTCATTTCCACCATAATTGGCAAGATTTCACTCTGCCATTGTAATTCTGCTAGTATAGAACAAACACAGGCACTTTCACTGCAGTGAAGACATAAAGTAAACTTGAGTTCTGATCCATAGTGGTTAGAAGGAAGTCTGTAAAACAAACACAGGTCCCTGAGTAAACCCATCTTCCAAAGATGAGAGCCGCTGAGGTGCATTTATATGCTATTACCGTGCTCACACTATGTCACCTTGATGAAGTTCTACATGATTTAATTTTCTCTGTTACATTTAAAATGAAGCCTACTAAAGGAAATCTTTGTGCAAGACATCTAAGCCTTGACCTTGTGGATACAGACGCTGTTGTTTCCACAGCCCTAGCAGGAGGCCTTTGGACATGACACATGAAGAGACAACAAGACATTACTGTTCTCCGGCTACAGAAGTATTTGCTGAACCTTTAAGATGGATCTGATGCCATGCTTGCCTTCGTCTCTGTCTTGAAAACACCGGGGCGTGTCCCTCCTCTGGGATCCCCATCTGTAGGCCTAAAGTGATGGCACCACCCTTTCCTCCACACCCACCACCATTCACTGTCAGCAAGACAAACACACACAAAATGAACAGGCAGCAGGCTGTGCAAATGTACCTGATAGTGGCAGCATTTGTGCCCTGGAACATATATTTAACAATGCACACTCCAACACCCGTTCCATCTCAGCAGGAAGCCACAGGAAACAGATGAGGACTAGTCAGTTTGATCAGGAAAACTACAGCCTACCTATCCTGTGCTCGCACTGCCAACCTCTGGGCTTATTAACAATGAATCAACATCATTTTCTGTAGAAAGCCGTGTTCAGACTTGAAAGAACCTATACCATGAAGCTGATGGCAGAGTGAAAAAAGGGGAGGGGAATCACTTGTCGCTCTGTGCGGTTTCCACCCTTCCTGATTTCTTATGAGGAAAGCCATCTATCAAGCTCTGTGCATAGAATTACCTTCTCCAAGGCAGCAAGTGGTGGATTTGCACCCAGACCTTAAAGATAACTTATTTACTTGCCTGTTTATTGTGCATCAAAGTGAAGCAAACTTTTCTGCCCACCCCCCCTTTGCAGTTGAAGCTTCACAGCCCTTTCATGGTGTCAGGGGCGGGGATAAGCATTGCATGCGATTCTCTATCTCCAGGAACCCCGCAATTACATCTGGCACAACTCTACATGAAGTAACGCTTTATAAGCCTTTGTGCATCGGTGCTTTGAAGAGCCGTGGCCCTCTATAAGTTTGCTTTTTGTCCCCCCCTCTGTTGTACAGCCGTCCCCCCCGTCCCCCCCGTCCCCCCATCCCCCAGCTCGGGACAGAAGACAGAATGTGATGTGTCGTCTCCCTCCCCACACAAAGCCCAAGTGCATTGGACACACCTAGGACAGCACAAAGGATGAAAAGCACGATGAGGCTTGGACACGCAGGACCACGCTGCCAAGCCCGATAAAGACGCTGCAAAAGTCGAGCAGCAAACAGTGGCCTTCTTCTCTTCTGCTCTCTTCTTTTTCTTCCCAGGGCCTCGCAGTGAGAGAGAGAAAAGAAGAAGAGGCAGAAAGAGAGGCTGACTGAGTAAAAAGATATTTTTTGTCTTATGCGTTTTTACCCGCATGAGGCCTATAAATGTGATTTTGGGTAATGTTGTGTCTACAGCAAAGTAGACAGTGTAAATGTGCATGTAAACACCTAGATTAACATTTGTATGTCTGCTTTTGGTACAGTATGGGATTATCCAAAAACATCCGAGCTTTGAAGCAGGCGGCCCATAAATAAACCCCGGCCGCCCCATCTCCAATCCCCTTGTCTCTTCAGCCGTCTGCTCACAGCGGCAGGCCACAGCTAGACTGAAACCTGCCATTTAAAGTGGAAATGGACGCCATTTTACCTCCTGTCTGTAGTAAGTCACGTTTGGCCGATTTGTCTTTTTACACCGAGTTTGGTTATATAGCAACATTTTTCACACCTACTTACTTTATGGGCTCAAATGTTTTTTACATCAAAAGGATTGGCCAAGTCTTTTTTATTCTGCGCGTTGGTTGCTGTACATTACTTTCTCTTCCCGTTGTTAGTACACAAAATTGTCCATACATCATAAAACATGACTTTTCACCCTTAGCTCCCACCTCCTGCCTCTCTCTCTCTCTCTCGCTCGCTCTCTCGCTCTCTCGCTCTCTCGCTCTCTCGCTCTTGCTCCCTCTCTCTCTCTCTCCCTCATTCCCTCATTGAAACAGATGGCGTTTTATGCTGGGCACAATCAGGACTATTCAGCGTCAGGCAGGGCAGTCCCTCCCCACCTGCGCTCAGCCCAATCAGAACCTAATGAACACATTGGGAGCAGTCTGTTCCAAATTACTCCCAGTTGGAGCCAGGGCCACAGGTAACCCCCCTCCCTTGCCATCACGCTCTGCCCCTTCCCCTCCACCTCACCTCCTTCGCAACAGTCTCCTTGCCCACCCGCCAGAACTGATATTGGCTCTGGTGTTTAGACCCTCAACTCTGACTCTTAATCAAATCAAGATTCATATCTGTGTGCTGTCAGCATTCCAACACAGCTCAGAGAGGCTGCGTATGCAGCGACAAGCATATAAGTTACATGTGGAGAGATATGGATTGACAGCTGAGGTGTTTATGTGTTGGAACTGAATTGGTTCTATTTGATATGTCTCTGAGAGCTGCTTTTCCATATGTGTATAGAGATGTATACTTTAATCGTCTCCCTCACCTGTGCACACAAGTACACACACACACACACACGTACACATTTGAAGGAACATTCAAGGTCCCTGTAAATGTTGTGGCGTTAACCACATCAGGCCTATCTATGTGCCTTATCAGCATGTTTCCACTGCTTCAAATGGCGTCATTTATGCTTTTGCATTCAAATTGTTTTATTCGTGTTTTGAGGTTTTTTATTGAAAATTACCTGTTTTTTCCTGCAGTATACTTGTACATCACTGCCTCTTGAAAATATTTTTTCTTGTTGGTGTATGTGTGGGCAGGCAAAGGGCAGGTGTAGGCAGTTGACACCAGAAGTGTGCTGTAGCCAAGAGCCTCTGACATTCTGATACACCCTCCAACATCCCCAGGGACAAAAGAATGAAACCGGGGCGCCTGCCTCGTCATGTCCCATCAATTGCTATAGGACCTGAGAAACCGCAGGCCATCTACCAGCCCCCACGTGGGTGTCCATCACTAGGTTTGACAGGAGCGCTGCCCTGCTGGTTGCCCTTCTTCACTGTCCCTCTGATCAATCTGCACCTCAATTGGCCCTGCAGTGGTGGGTGAAGCCTGCTCCTTCTGCTGCATGTCAAAAAGAGCCAGGAGCCACGGAGGAAGTGCAAATATCCTCTAATGGCCTTGATCCAGATGGATGCGCCCATGACAATAGGCCCCGTGCCTGTGGTTTGGGTTTTTGTCAGTGAAAAACGCAGAGGCCACCACAATAACACAGCAAAATTATGCATGCAGGCCAAGTACCATTGACATGTTAAAGAGCACTGCCTGTTGCTATGATAATTAAGTTAGCTCATTGCTAGGCAGAGAGCTCTTTTCTCTTAACATGTCTTTAAAGGCACATAAGACAGGCGTTAAGACAATGGATATAGGAGGAGAAATAATGGATTCAGTGGGTCACCATTTCTCTGCCCATTTGCTTAACATAGGGCTATATATCTTAGTGAATGCTGTTTGATGGGATTGCCTTTAGGGGGTGTTTTGTGAGATTTACATTCTATCACTCAAGAGATTGACACATTCTATGAACTCCACATGGACGTCATAAGGATAAGGTAGATTAAAGAACAGAGTGTGAAATATTCAGTTTACCGCTCTACTTCATGACAGTGACAAACTTTGAGTTCTCTTTGTAGAGGCCTCTGGGCTTGAACCGTTGCTCACAAGTGTAATATTTCTGTAATATCACACTTACCATGAGTGAACGCTGACCTGTTTAAGCAAGCAATAACATCAATGGCATCCACTCTGTTCAATTTGCTTTTAACTGGGATGTTTGGTTACGTCAAGGGGTGTCTGAGCTCCCTCTGTCTCCATAGGGTCTCACTGAGAGTGACCACTTTGTGTACAGCTGGGGCGTGTTTGGCCAGTAACGTAAAACCAGGAAGGCTTTGAAACTTAACCAAAGCCTCTACAGGAAGAGGTTGGAAGTTCACTCTTCTTTGGAGACTCCAGAGCTTTCTCCTTGGACACACTGGGGTAGGTCAGGGACACCAGCCACCTTTCTTCCTACATCCATGCAGCTGCAGAATGCACTCAAAGTCAGTGAAAGTGAAAGTCCTAGATAAAGTAACCTTCAATGGTCACTATCCCGTTAATTCAAGCCAGATACCCATGCATGAAGCAGTCTATGCACTGCCATGTTCACGTGGCTCAATGTTTAGCACTTTCCTGGGGGCCTTTGTGTGGAGTTTTCATGTTCTCCCCTGTGTTTGTGTCAGTTTCCAGCGGGTGCTCTGGTTTCCCCTGCCATCAGAAACATGTATGCTACGTTAATTCTCCTGTCAGTGCTCTTGACCAAGGCATTGGCCTGGAACTGGAGTCTGCCCCCATCCTAACGCTTAGGATGGCCTACATGCAGAGAATGAATTTCCCTACAGGGATAAATAAATTATAACTTAATAGAACATAATGAAGGATAACTTAATATAAAGGATAACTTTTATATTTCCTCTAAATGGTGCCAATCTGACACAACAGACGGGCGCTGAGTGAAAAGATTTTAAAATGCGACTCTAGCACTTTCAAGGCCGGTCCTCTGTGTTAACAAGATGGTAGTTAATGGTTCTGCTTTTATAGCGGTGGTCGCATGTATAATTAAGCTGCTGTTGTATTTGTCATAAAAATCACCGGGGGTGCAGGAAATGTTGCAGGAGCCATTTTTACTAGTAGTGGAAAATTAAAACTGTCAAACCTCACAATGTTGTTTTGACATCATTCCAATGTTTATGGATTTTCCTGTGTGTGGTTGAGGTTTTGGTGTTAAAAAAGTGCCTCACCTTGTGTTTGTTGGGGGAACAAAGGTTGCAATGTTTGCACAATGCAGATTGTCACTTCTGGGAGGTCTTGCCTCTGGTGCTACTTGTTGGGAAACATGTTGCATGTCTGCCATTAATGGATGTCTGGCTGTTACCTTCATTGTTTCTGAATCATACAGTTTGTGTAACAATATCTGACAATATTTTAATACAACCATTCTGAACTCCATCATACTGGGGATTTGTTTCACTAGCATGTCATGGGTATAGCGCCAGGCCAAAACTTTAAATCGGGAGGGACATCCTATTGAAACAGGTTTTGCAAAGCCACACTGATAACCTCTTAGTCCGGATATCACCACATCTCAAGCAGATGTGTAATCGTGCACACAAGAAGCAAGGACATGAACACTGAACTCTAAGTAGCCTCTCTAGGATTATGTATAAGTCATGCAGTTTGTGGAAGCAACCATCACGCAGACCATGCGACCATTTAAACACCATCACTCTGACAGCACAGCATTTTTAATACGTATTTCATTTCTGCATTTTGGGCACAATCAAAGCAGCATTAGGGATGAATCACTTACAAGGATTACTGAAACTTAAGGTGGCAGCGTGTTGGCAGGATGTCATGCACTACAGACGTATCTCAGATAAGCCTGATGTATGTATTTACCTGCATGGCCCCAGTGATATCTATGGAGATGAGTTGGGGTGTCGTGGCCTTGATGTCACCTCCACTACACCAGCTCCCTGCCATGCTGATGACTGTATCTATGCTAATATGGGGATCAGTGGGGTAGAAAGCTCATCTGGCTTGTGCTTTTGCTTTATCTTATCACTCTACTCGCCCTGCTCCTTTCTTCACTGCATCACCACATACCTGGCATGCTGCGCACATGAAAAGAGCACCGCCTCTTCTCACTATTCCTCGTTTTCTCACCTTCACACTTTTCCTCTATTTCACCTTCTACATTTCAACTTTGCTTTCACTGCCTCAAATTCTGTAAAGCTTTGTTAAATTATCACCCACTGCTAACCTAATATTATGTGCTAGACCTGATATTTAAATTACAAGAAGAGCCCAATCAGATTCATCTAGTTTATTTCAGTTCCTGATATCCTGACAAAGTAGAAAAGCTTTGGTTAGCTCCTTTATGAGTCTGTCATCAGGACGAGCTAACAAACCAAACAGTCAAATTAAACAAAACATCCCAAAAAGTTGTCATGTCATCCATGTCAGTTTTGGTCAAGAATGGATCCATCCAGACTGTAAATCCTGTACGACTTCACTAACCTCCCCGCCTCGTCCCTCTTAGCCCCTTTGTCTCCATCACCATGGCATGATTATTTCTTATCATGTATTTATTTGTTTAATCCACCCCTCCCCCCACAACACTTGGCGGCCCTCTCCCTATGCACGAGCTGCCTGTCTGGCAGCGAGGCCCCCTCATCCCCCACCTCCTCCCACTTGTCCATATCCAGTCCCCATCCCATCCCCACCCAGTTCCAGCCCTGCCACAATAGGCGGATGTTGCTTCCAGAGCCTCGAAGCTTCACTCGGGGGGGAAGAGACTCCAACCTCCTCACTTCATCCTTACATCCCTCCCACTTGCATGTGGCCACCACTAGCCAGCCTCTATGCACACTATAAATAATGGATGCATTAGCATGCATGAATAGGTGGGGGTGGGGTGGGGGTGTGTGTGTGTGTGCCTTAATTCATTATTAATCCCCTTCAAGGAAAAATGAGTCTTGGCTCTGGTAGAGCTGGGCCATTACTAAACCCTGCTTTTGGGACTACCCTATGCTCTGCTTTCTCCCAAAATTGGTGACCGGCTCCACCCACCTATCCATACCCAGCCCCCTCTATATCAAAGCTCCTCCTTCTCAATCTCTGCAAAAACACATCTGGAAGGGTGGGGTAATCTGTAATTCTTTTGGGCAATTGGGTGTCAAATTGTGATCTAAACTGAACATCTCAAAAAACAGCGTTGGTGTGTGAGTGTGATCGGCTGGTTGATTGGAGAAAGGTGGACAGACTACTCGGTCTGCTGGTCTGGTTGTACTTACCTAATATTCCATAGCAGCGGCAAAGAGATGTTCCTTTTTTGACGGTTGGGTAGTCACGGAGTTCCTGACTTTGAAGTTGCCGTCAGTGCCATTTGGTTCAAGAGCAGGGCTTGGCTGTAGGAATGGGGGGGGGGGTGTAAGGTGGAGGGGCTAGGAGGGTGGGCTGACAAAACAAATGCGTACAAACCTGGTTAGACAGCGTTAAGTCGTGTATGTGGGTGGGTGGTGGGGAATTATCTGTTATTTTTGAACCTGGAACACTATGTTGGGTTTTGAGGACATTAGATCAAATACATGAGTTAAAGGTTAAGAGCATGTGTTTCATGGAGATAAATTACTATACAGCGAATTAACAAAGCATGTGGGTTTGGTTGTGAGTGTGTTTCCACATTGGTGTGTGTCGATGAGCAACATAGAAAGCGTGTATTTCTGAGTGTATCTGTGTGAGCCGTAGTGCACTCCCCTCTGCACCACACACCCCTCTACTGCCACTAGGTTGCACTGCTTGCCTCGCAGCCTCTCCTCCTGCTTTCCACAGCCCTCTGACTAATCCAACCAATCGTAGACCTTTACAACAGAGCCATGTGAGCGTGTCTTCCTATAAAAAAATACTATATTACACACATGCATGCATACTTGTGCACAGGCTGCATGCACCCGCACAGTGATATACAATTTGGATATCTGCAGTCTTACTCACATTGATACAATACACATAATCCTATTTGTCCGAATCACCGTGTCTTATAAATATAACTAATCCACACAACAAAGTCAAACACAGCTTCATTATCCTTGTGTTTGTAATACTGTATGAGTGAATTTTTCTTGTAGAAAATTATTACAGTATATGAAAAAAAGGATGGAATTTAAAAAGGGCATGAAAAAAGTTGAACATTTTCTTCTCCTCTAGGTATTTTTAAGGATTTGTCATGATTTTTTGAGACAAAAACAAAACGTGAAATGTGGTTGAAAGACCCGACAAAAGCTAGCAAGAGGACCTGGAGTTGAGCAGTTTGTGTCATACTGTTTGTTTCCAAGGTCAAGAATGAACCTTCATGCTCAACACATACACATTCTCGTCTGGTCTTTCAATTATTCAGTGGTGATGATAATATAAATATGAATCAAACGGCGTAATCCGCAGCCATTACATAAAGCATAAATGTTTCAAGGTTAAATAGAACGGTGGGAATTTGAGGGCTCGATTAATATTTTATGACTGAAGGGCGTGATAGCTAAAATATTTTGTATAATATTTAACTATGTAGTAGTAATTTCACCCTTTTCCAAATAACACTTCTTATTCCCAACTAGATCCTTATTGTGCCTTTGCAACCTGTCACATCAGCAGTGAGTAGCACAACTGGCCAATACCAGGCAAACTCCGGCCTAACCCCGCACCTTTGAAGAAAACAATCTCTTATCTTTGTAATGTTGCACTCACAGAGGCTGCTGGGTCTCCAGTCAGTGTCCTCTGCGCTGCTGTCTCTCAGGCAGGGTGATGGCAGCAGGGGTTGTTTTGTTGACACAGAGAGGACCTGGTTTCTGGAATGTTCTCAGCTGCATGTTTGGATCTCGGGGTCTTCAGCATGAGGCTGGGGGCAGGTTGTGAGCTGGAGGCACCACACTGTGCCTCTGAACTTCACTCAACCCCTTAAATTCCTCTTCCCAGGCAGGAAATTGAAATATTGTGCAGTATTGGCATGCTTATGGTCATCTATCACAGGGGCCTACGAGGGGACAGGGGTAAGAGGAGACCCTCGGTAGATCAGAGATGGGCTGCTGGGCCTGGGTTCAAAGGTAAAGAGGAGAGACCTGGGCAAGGAAAGAGGATAGCGTTCTTAGCAGGAGTCGACTCTCAGACCTGGCTTCCATCACCCACCTCGCAGATCACCTCAGCGTGCCTACCCCTCATCAGACACGAGCAATCAGACTCCCCCAGGCAGCCAGAATATATGTGTCCTCATTATGACTCTTCCAAGTTATCTTGAACGTGTGTGAAAGGACATGCATACTCCTTAAAGCAGTTAGTGGCTCCGAGCTTAAACACAGCAGTGAGTAATGAAGTCCAAACAGGTCATGAGCTCGTTTTATACAGAATATGAACAAGAAAGCTGAATTTAGCCACACAGCTCCTGTTGTAACATGATCTTATTTTGACATCAACAGGTGTGCCGGGAGATTGTGATTAACTATATGCTTTAGATTACCTTATGTGCTCCATCATACTCCGGCTGCGATCGAAAACACCCAAAGTGATGAGGCACCTTCATCATTGCATAACCGTGGCCGTGAATGCGCACAGCGTACCAGGAACTGAATCTCACCGGCGCATCACAAGGGGGTAGGATGATGTGGATGTGACTGGTTATATAAAAGTATAGGGCACAGTTGGATGGAACCAGATGGGATGAGCGGTTGTCATTTTAAAGACTAACGTGCTTCTTCTCTGCGTGTGGAAATTTCGCCTCTGCCATGACCTTGTGAACTTGCCTGCCACGTGACCTTGAAAATCCCCTCTAACGGCTCCCCGAACACCCCTCCACATTCTTGTGCTCATTTGCACAGGCTGTTACCCAGGCAGGAAGTGACATCAACGGGTCCAAACTAAAGATATGTCGCAGGACGGGCTGTGTAGGATGTCCAAGACCGGTGTCTGTAAAGGAGGATGCCTTGCACCGGCTCTACAAAGTGATGCTCACTGAAGGATGCAGGAGAGCGCCACACAGGCGAGACAGACAGACGCACTGGAGGCTGAGTGAGTCGCCTGCTGACTGAGTGCTTTCATTCATGCAAGTTCAGACAGTGCCACACTTTGCCCCTCTCTGAATCTCTGACGCAGCGAATGGCAGAGGCGATGCGACTTATTTTGCGAATGAACGAACTGCGTCGGTGTCGCTCTGAGGAGACGGGCTGAGGTGTGTGGTCCGATGGCACAGGAAACGCCACTGTTTTGACACGAATGAATGGCAAGTGCAGGGAGGGAGGAGTGAAATCCGTGCGGGGTCGGCGGTGCGCATTTTGTGCACATCTCGATACAATAAACTGTGCAGATTGTTTAAAATCTGGTTTGCAATGATGCCATTATAAAAAAAACAAACAAAAAAAACAAAACAGGCGGCTGTGATGAAGTTGACCATAGTTGGATGCGTATTATGCAGCTTCGTATGCGTTCTCTCAACCCATGAATGGCGTCTATTTTTATCCGTCCATTGCGTGTGTGCGTCGTCCTCACTGGAGAGGATCTGACAGACCCTGCCGTGCTGAAGTCACGTGGTGTCTGCTTTTATTATCCACCCTCACGTCAGGTACAGCCTACTGCTGCGTAGAGGCCGTGTGAGTTAGGGTTCTGTTCCACAATTAAAGATTAGAATGATTTTTAGAAGAGCGCGTGCAACTAAAATATACTGTTTGCACACAGGAGCAAATTACAGACACTTCCAAACATTACAAGGCAGAAGTGAGAGTGAGGTATGAAGTAATAATGTCAAAAGAGGTATATTATCCACACTGATACATATTATAACTGCACTGCAAGGAAATGATTTTAAGTGACAAGACTAAACTTACAGTACACCTCACCGCTCAACCCAAAGTGTTTGTTACACTACCTTTAAAGTATCCATTAAATAAACCCTTCTAGCATGTCTCATCACAAAAAGGAAAGCTGCCTGTCAACGAAGAGGCAGACAGATGGACATTATTTTTGAACAGGCTGCTTGCATCACCTCACCACCTGCTGTCCTAACTGCCAGCACTTAGTCTGCCACGAGGTGGAGAGGTCACTGTTTGCCTTACTATTATACAGACACACCTTCAACTGTACCTAGCAATCAAATCCTGTCAAATTAATATCACTGCTGCCAGCTAATAGCTATCAAACTGGCAGATGCTACCTTTATCCTTGTAGTCCACATTTTTGAAATAGCCATCCTAAATTTAACAGTGGAATTGAAACGCAACCATGCCACATGGCTGCACACACTGTTGACTCTTGTCTGAGTGGCTCGTGGCAAATACGTCTCTGTTTGTGCAGGTTGTGGGTGTACAGTGCACTTTTTATTTGAAGTGTGTAGTGGTGGCCACGTAACACTTCTTTGCAGCTAGGCCCCTCTGCTTTTCACATCAGTTCAATTGCTCTATTGCAAGATACTAGTAAAGTTGAAGATCTTATACTAAAACTGGAGGCCATTGAAGATCTTTAATCAGGTCTAAGTGAGACTTCTGCGCTGTGAAATAATGCATGAGCTATACTGTGGTGCTGCTACTGTATATGTTTGGCACGTGTGTGCAGCAGTCTGTGGGATTACTGGTGTATATAACTCACATTGCTGTAGCCTGCCTGTCTGGAGTGATAGCTTCATTATTCATGGTTGCGTGTAGACAGCAGTGCTTAATCTCCGGGCTGAATGGGGCAGCCTGTGACTCTGGGAGTAAATGCTCCTGCTCGGTCAGCCTTATCTGGCCCTTGCTGAGGAATGGAGGGGCACCAGAGAGAGGGAGGACTGCTGAGCTGGGCAGCAGCAGCAGCTAAACACCCCGTCCCATCGTAGCGTTGTGGGCCAGTTTGAGGCCAGTAGCAATTAGCCAGACTGGACCAGGGAGCAGGGCCATATATTCTCTGTGGTGAAAGGGTCTGGGCAGGGGGTCTATTGGCGCTCGACAGGTGCAGTGGGAGGAAGGCGTCAGTAGTTTAGGGAATCGAAACCAGAGATGAGGGCAAACGACAGCGTCTCTGGCTGCTGGGGTCAGATGTTCTCTGTCACCCCTGGAGGCTCCAAAGCCCAGCTAGTGCCTCTTCCTGCCCTGACACTGTATCTTTGTGAATGTATGTGAGTTAGTTATCTTTGTGCTTGTACAGGCATGTGTGCTTAAATGTGTGTGTGTGTGTGTGTGTGTATGGGGTATTTTAGGGGTGTATGACACTGGGGCAAGGAGATCACGGGGGCATGTTTTGAGTTGCAGTAATCATCTGTCTTACTTTATCTAGCTCATACTTTCACAAAGAACATTGGCAACACTTTTTGTATAAACACCCATGTGTCCACTAGTATTATACAACGCTCCATGAGGAGCTTTGATCACTCAGTTGTAACAGTGGTGATAAAAAAAAAAAAGTCCTGCCAAGATGTGTTTTGACAAAAGCTTTGATTCTGCTGTGCAACAAGACTGAGGAATAATCTGGACTATTCTGTATTGTAAAGGGCACGAACACGAGTGGTCCTTACTGGCCGTTAGAGGGAGGAAAAGCAGTTTTGCTGACCATGTCATGTTTTTTTTCTCTTGCTTCCTGGCTGTTCTGCTTGAACTCAATAATCCTGGATACAGCCATTACAAATCCTGCTGTCTTGACTTGAGACCCCAGACAGGAGACAGGCTCTGCAACTTGGTTTCATTTAGCATTCCTCTGGGCTTTACGGGCAGGTGTTTAACATTACGGGCAGGATATTTATTGGCAACTTTAAAGGCAACTTTTTTGCTTACCTCTCAATTAGGCACACACACATACAATGTGTGCACTGTGGATGCAAGCGCACACGTGCACGCATGCAGACGCGCATAAAAAACACGCACAAGGATGTTCCTTACATGCAACAAACTGCTTGATGGTGTGGGTGCTTAATGGAGCACATTCTCACTTCTTTTTCTAACACTGTCACACACTTTATGCCTTTTGAAGCACAGATCCACATCCTTAGAATCCACCCCTGACCCGTGACCATCTCTATCTCTCTGTCTGCACCCCCTTTTCCCTACACCCATTATGCCAGGTCAGTGTATGATGTGGGGTAGAAATAGGGTTGGAGGCACGGGGATGGGATGTGTGGCCTGTAATTACCGAAGCTTAGCGGGGCCAGTGGCTGTGATGTGCAATTCCCAAATCAAGGTGCAGCCTGAAGATTCAGCCGGCCCCACTGCTGCCCTCTGCTACTTGATTGCTGGCAGCTGGGTGAGCCATGTCAAGTGGCAGGCTGGGAAATGTGAAATCCCAGATAAAGCACAGAGCCCTAAAAAGCCATGAAGCTCCAGTAATGTGGAAAGTGATGGGGTTTGGGGTTTGAGCATGCTTAGCAGGCAGGCAGCAGTAACGGTAACTCTTTCCACCTCAGCCTCTTCTTGGTGTGCCTGTATATGAGAACGCGAGAAGAGGTGAAGGTGTTTGTATATTTGACTTTTCTAATCCTGGATTTAGAGGGATACACCAAACTCCAACAATGCAGAACTGGCGGGTAGGTCAGCACAGCTATAGATACACCCAACCTAAATCCTCCCGGGTCACCCTCAGACATAAATCATAAACCTACAGTACATCCTGCCTATGCTTCTCATGTTTTCCCAGAACCAGCTCCTTTGAAAATCATGTTAAAACCCCTGTAACATTCCCCCTTCAAGAGCAGCAGAATAATTCCTGATATTAATGGCGGCAGTTCGATTTGGAACGATTCCGGAGCCGTTGTGGCAGTTAAACACATTCCTAGTTTTGTGGAGGCCATTATTCCTGCTTCTTAATCACCCCCTCAGCTTTTATAACCTCCCCAAGCCGTAGTGTGTGGCTGGGGGGAACCACATGTGGGCAAAGACCAGGAAATAACACTGCCAGGCCCTCCCCTTATCTAAACTAACCACCACTAACAATGCACAGGACACAAGCGCAAATATTATATATTTAATTTACACTGTTTAAGTATTTGAAATAAATATTTTCTTTAATGTGGACTGCCAATTTCCATGGATGTTCTTTGTATCATGTTGTATTATGTGTTCGTAGAAATGTTTTAATTAAACCTAGCTTCTTCCTCCTCACATAGAGTTTCACATGTTAAAGGGCGTTTTTAATATTGTAAACAAATACAATGAAAAGACCAACAATGTGTTAGTCCGTCTCGCTGGCTCTCAGCCTCAGGCCCATTTGTTCCTACTGAAGATGTAACTATTTGCAATATAACACAAATCATATCAATATATTGTTTTATCTTTAAAAGGCCAAGGAATGTCCTAAAACAGCTGGACAGTGTTGCTTTCAACCAATGTTTCTCAAACAGCAGGAAATTTGTTGGGGACTATTTTCAGCCACGGATTAATACAGATTTGGTGCATTTGTGAATATTTACAACAGCAGGATGTGTGACTCTAAATAAACTACAGTACCCACGATCAGTGTAATTATGGATCATGTAACCAAGTGCAACAGTTTGGCACACTGATGTGTTTTTAATAGTTTTTGGGCAACAACGGTCCATTGCACAGAGGAATAAGATACATCAGGATTTGGCTACACAAACAGTACCTGTTAGCACTAACAGTCAATGTTAGTTTTGGTCCTTTTTAGGAGTTTTGCAATAGAATGTCTCCTGCCTTAACCGCCAACCTTTTATTATTTTGTGCTGTAGCAGTGTGATTTTAGTTTGAATCAAACTGTTGAATCTGCAGCAGCAGACTTCTGTTACTGAATAGCTCCTATAAGTAAAAATAATCATCCTCTCCACATAAGACAGTAACATAATGGTCTGTGGATATTGTGACACATGCAACAGAGAGCAGGAGAGAGAAACGGACACATGGTGGAAGATGGAGCAAAGTAGACCTCACTGTTTCCCTGCTTCCACCAGTCACTCTCTCACCAGGTTTGTGGAGCTACAGAGAAGACGGAGAGGTGTGATTAAGCTGTGCAGATCCTTTTCCTTATCATGCTGTTGTTCTGAGTGGATCAAGTCTATTTAATGCAGCTAGCCTTTAGCCTCTAGCTTCTAGTTGTCAGTATGTGTGAAGTGGCTTGTCTGGCTGATGGTTTAGTTACAGTGAAATGAAACACCTGGGTGCTCTGACACCAAACAGACCCAGTTCACTGTGATAGGTGACACGCTGTCATGCCAGGCTTGATGGCATAATTTACCCAGGTCACAGCCATGCATACTGTTTAACAGGGTGGGAACGGGGGTGGTGGGGGGGGGGGTGTGAATAGACAGTCATTGCTTGTTTACCCTGCGCCTGGTGACCCCCTGCCAGCAGCTACATCAATTATCACCTTGGAAGAATGTGGGACCCTTGTGTTAAATTCCCTTTGACCCCCCTGTTGGAGGAGGTCAGGAGGTGGGCACTCTCCCCAGGGGGGCACATGCAGTCAGTGGGTGCAGGGTGAGTACTGTGTGTCTTTATGTGTGTGTGGTGGTCCAGGGAGATTCCCTAGATCTCCATCATCAGTCCTGCAACCAACCACTGTGCCCACAGACCCCCAACATAGTAAACAAGATTTGCATGGTGTGTTTACAGTGTAAATTGGTTTTTTAAAGGTCTTAATTTAATTTAGGGCAGCACCAAAGGTGGTCTGGGAGACCCAGGTTTTAATGTATGATAGAGGATTCTAGACAAGGTTATGTAGAGACTTGTAGTTAACTCTCAGATTTAAGGGTATTATGTGAAAAAAAACTGTTGTTTCATGCTTTTAACTAGTCTTTGACTCACTATTACATTTAGTATGCCTCAATAAATTAGCCCAACTGCTGGCACACTTTGAAGACCTCAGCATTTGTGATTTTAATGTGTTTGTTCGTCACAAGCTGTTTTTAGTGCACAAGTGTAAATCCCAACTTTACAAGTCAGTGTAGCGCACTGTAAAGGGTGGCTGTTAATGTGCATGTGTGTGAGTGTGAGAGTAAGTGAAGAGGGAGAGAGAGAGAGACAGAGAGAGAGAGAGGGGTTTAGACATGATAGGTATATTATGTATTATGCTTTTTACTTCAGAAAGGAATTATTGTGTGTAACATATATGTCATGTTTGGGCATGTATCCAGACACACACATATTTCCCCCCCCTCCATCTGTCTGTGCCCCGTATCAAATGTCTTCGTGAGTGTGAAGGAAGTCGTTGGGAAATAGTATCATATGTGCTGTGGGGAGTGAAGACACCATGAAAATCGATTGCGTATGGAATCACTATTTTCTGACCATGATTGATGCTCCAAGCTTATGCATTTTTATCTTCTCTTTTACAGGCTCTCTATCATGGCTGTCTGCAGAATGTGGTGCAGTCTGCTATCCACTTATGGCTGAGGTAAGATACCAAAATCACGAGCTTGTCTGCTGCTGTGTCTGTTTTAGACGACAGTGTTGACATAATACATTGCTACACTTTCTTGTGTGATCATTGCTCAAGGTATAGTTTCTGGGATGTAATAGCTTCAAAGGCAGAGGAGGAAGTAAGTGTCTTCCTGAAACGTCTCGCTGATTTTAACCTCAGTTACCCAGCGACCAGTAAGTAGTCTACGTTAAGCTATGCGTTGATTAACTCTTTGAAGGCAGCCACCCTTGAAATGCGATGGCGTTGATACGTTGTGACAAACCAAAGTATCCCTGCAGTGTCATCAGATCACCTCGCCACTTCCAATTAGCGGTCATCTTGGACCTTTTTCCCCTCGATGACAGGACAGAAAAGCAGCAGCGCACCAGACCAGTGGCCTAGCCCTGTCCCATAGACTCGACATCATTTATTTATTTATCCACACTCAGGCAGACAAAACAACACACACCCATCCCGTGCCGGGACCAACAGCTGCCAGCTAGAAGAGGGTGCAGCAGAGCTGGGGCGGGGCAAGATGGAAAAGGGAGGGACCAGCTCAGCCAACACACACTCTCACACACAAGGCACAATCAGCATATCATCTGCACCTTCTTGTCAGTAGTTGAACTTCTTCGGCGTTGTCATGGCGACGTAATTTTCGCCTCCAGAGGGGCTGTTCTTCTCTGTTTCAAATCGCACTGTAATGTTGATGGTGGCTGGAAGAAAATGGGTGGGGGGGTGCACCTGACTGTACTCTCGTAAGGAATTCTTTGAGGAGAAGGTCATGATGTGCTGAACTTGAGAAAGCCTTTTGATCTCCTCAGATTGTATACTAATGCAATCTACTGTAGTCTTATGTATGATTGTAAAGCAACTCTTTGCCTTTATTTATTTATTTATTTAGGTGTTTTTATGTGGAGCCTTTATCCTTCAGACATTATTGTGTCATTTGCATTATCCTCATTCCAAAGGTAATTGCAGCGGTTGCAGAGTTTCTTTTAACTTGCATGTGCTGTGGTGTGCAGGGGCAAACACAGCCGAACTCCTAACTGTGGGGTTTTCTCCGTTTGACAGCCGTAATGCAAGTAAGCCCCCCTCGCTTTGCAGACTTCTGTCTCCCTCAGCACACGTGCTGCCATAGCACTCATCCACAAGCAGCACACTCATTCACACGGGCTTTTGCATGACTACACAAATGCACAAACAGGACTTCGGCCTTGACTGGCTCACGCACACAAAACACGCTCGCTAACTCACTCAGGAGTTATTGTGGTAGTAAAACTAGAGAGGAAGAGTGAGCGAGACAACGGGAGAGGAAGAGGGACTTCGACGGGGGGGGGGTAGCAGAGGGAGAGCGATTGCCCCAGCAGAAGTATTTTATCCCCAAGCGGTTTTAAACCACTGCCATGTCCGTGACCCAGTCATGAGGACAAGCCATTGTTCTCTCCTGAATCCACTGTTACAAGGCCGATGTGAGAAATCAAAACCACTGTGGTGCCTTATTTAAAGTCAAAACTTACATTTATATATGCAAAATCTATTCTACTTTTTGAACTGTAATAAAATTAGAGGTTTGTTGGCAGCTGTGCAGCGTCACTGTTCATTTAGTGGCTGGTTAATGGCTGTGCAGCTCCGCAGCCCACATTGTGTTTTGAAGGATGTGACATACGTGTTGTTCTGCTGCTCTCACTTTTTTCTCTCTCGGTCTGTGCTTCTCCTGCTCTGGCTGTGTGTATGCGTGTGTTTGTGTGTTCTCTCTGGTCTGCTGCTTTGGCACAAAAAGGAAGACCAGGCCGCCCCAGTCTTTGTTTTGCTCCTTGTAGGAAACTAGCAGCAAATTGTGGCTCAATGAGGCGTTGCTGTTTTGTATGGTCTGATAAAGTGCAAACGAAACCGTCTGGGCCGCACTGGCCTGCTGCAGTGTTTTCCATTGTACCTCTGAATGTAGGTCTGTGTGATGCTTGGTTAGTGTTGAACATTAGGTGGTTGAGGGGTGGGGGGGGGACCATTCATAGTTTTAAGATGTCACCCAGTGTTTGGAGCTGTTAATTGTGATGAGGGATGATTAGAGCTCTGCTTAAGACTGACGGAGAGTTTTCTGCCCTGCTTGCTTTCAAGGGTTTCAAAATCCCAATATTGTAGAGTTCTCAGATAACGCCAACATGACACACTTGTCAAAGTGATCAGAGCAGGGCATATGTGTGTGGGTGTATTGATGTGCATGTGGGAAATAGCCCAGTTTTTACTTCAATGCATTCATCCAACACCTGCAGTAACTACTTCGGTTGGAAATGAAATGGGGTGACTCACTAAATATGCAATCATTTCATGAAGATTTTGTACTCTAGAATATAGGCAAGCCAAGCTGGAAGCAAACAACTACTTGAGCATGATCAGGAGCAAGAGTTTATTGGATGAAGTATTTAAAGTATTGACATATTATTAAATAACTTTTAACATTTTAAGAAAAATGTTGGATTACACATGAATGCATACTTGTACTAAACTTATTCTATTATGATATTTTTTGGTGGAAAATATATCTTTGGTTACATGTATGCTGTTTTAATTAAAAGTGGAGGTGTTTCATGTTCTTGGAGCGAAAAAAACAAGAGGAAAAAAAGGCTAAATTGTAAATATGGAAAATCACGGTGCAGCCTTTGCATATTGCATTTTCAGAGTTACGTGGCTTGATTTAATGTTTTTCACCACCACTGGGATGCACAGGGAACAAAGTGCTGTGAAGATCCACAGATCAAGTTCATTAAGTAAAGCAAAACAAACACATGGCTTGGGAGATAGACAAAGAAAGAGGGTCTTGGGTGTGCCATGGCCCTTGGGCCCATGGGCGTTCTGCTCTCCAGAGGCTGTTGGGGTAATTATCTGCCAGGGTGCACGTGTGACAGTTTGTGTCAGAGCGAGTGTGTTTCTGTGCTCATGTCTGCGACTGCGTGTTTCCGAGCAACCTGTTCTGTGCCCTGGTGCTGTGGCCCCAAACAGGATGAAATGCATAGCCACTCAAACCTATATACTTCTTCACTTGTGTGAAATATATGTGCCCCCAAACACACACACACACACACACACCCTTTATGTCCATCTTTCTCTTACACCCCAGATTTGAAAAAGGGGATCTGGGATCCTCAGAGGAGGAGTGTGGCTGGAAGAAGAGGCTGTGGAGCCATGTTTGACATGGGGCCCGACGGCACAAAGCCCCATTCCCTGCTCCTCCATGTGGAAAATGGCAGGAGAGCAAGAGGAGGAGGGGAAGAAGGCAAAAAAGTGGAGGAAAGAGGAGGAGGGAGCGAGGGAGCGACAATTAGTGGGATCTGCTAATCACCAGGGCAACACTCATTTAACTGACATGTGAAATCTGAATTCATCTAACAAGTCGATAGGCAGAGCGACAATAGACATGTTGTTTAAGGTCTGCTGGTGGAAGCTAAGGAGGGGAAGCGGCAGCTGAGGGCTGAGGCCAAGGTCTTTGTTAGAAGTAGCAGTGTTGCTGAGTGAGAAGGTTGTCCACAAGGAGATTACAACCCATTATGCCTTTGACCCTTTTAGATAACTAACTGACACATACTAGCGCAAGGGTTGTTTATGTGTTTGTGTATGATCTTGTTTTTATTTTCAGCAGAAGGCAGAGTGAGCAAACAACTTTTCTTCATACCACAATAAGCCTGACCCTGATAATTCCAATAGCTTGGGAGAGGAAAAAAAACAAAAGGAGGTGGGCAGGGAAAAAAACCCTGCAGTGTGTCCGTTGCTGCTTTTACAGAAATCAATAAGCTATTTTAAGTAATCAGAAAGCAGCATCACTGCCATCCAGCTGCTATGGGGAAGTGAAAGCAAGCAACTCTCGCAGCCACCTCAAGAAGAGACTTGGAAAAGATGCAAACCTTCACTTTTCAGGATATTACAAAATAACACAGTGAACAAGTACAGAACGGTACATAAAGACAACACATGTTCTCACAAATACACATTTTAGGAAACAATTGTTAGCCACTCTAAAATATCTTGACATATATTAGATGGATTACCATTAAATGTATGTTTATGTCCAACACAGGATGGTCGGGAAGGAATAGTAGATCCTTTACCCATCCTTTGACTTTTAATCCAGAACTACCATCATGTCAAGATCTTCATTTGTCCATTTATTTGGTTTATGACCAAATACCTGCAGACTATTGACATTCCCATCAGGCTCAGCTGTTCTTTTAGTTTAGTGCTAATGAGCAAACGTTAGCTTGCTAAACTGCTAAACTAAGATTGTGACCATATTTTAAACATGAACATGTTATCATCGTCATTGTGAGCATGTTGCCATGCCGATATGTGGATGAAAGCACTGCTTTGCTTAAACAACCGCTCAAGAGATAAAGCAGAAAAGGTGCATGTCATTCCCATTTTAATATTTCCAATCTATTTCAAGAAGTACAGAAGGAAGAGGCTTTTCTAAGAAAGGTTCTGACCCTCCTCCTACTTCAGGAAATACCAATCACCAATTAACAGTGATTTATCCATTAATTTATCTAAATAGATAAATAAGAAAGTTAATAGCCACCAAATGACACAACGTGTGCTAAAAGTGTATAATGAGAGCAAAAACTGCTCAAAAACGAGTATTTTTTTCAAAATACATTTCAACCACCCCCCCTCCACTTATACCACATTTGGTGTAGTCCCACAGGGACACCTCCATAAAAGGAGTCCAAATACACTGGCTCTGGTTTGGCACTTCCAGGGTCTAAAACAGCATGGCGTGCAGCCTAGAGGCGAGGTAAGGAAGTCAAACATAATTAACTAAGAATGTTGAAATATCACAAATGTATGTGGGGTTTTCTGGTTAACAAACAAATGTTTGACATTGTGCAAACATATCCACAAGAAAAAAGACTAGTATCACCTCCAACAGGCCTCATTGTCAGTCTGAACACCGTGTATCGTGTAGGTGAAGGTGGCTCTTTTGGGCAAACAAAGTGTGTGTCTTACTCAGATTAAAGTGCAGGGGGGTCAAAGTTTCACACAACCTGTGGTCATATTTTTTGTAGTTGTGGCCACCATTCCCATTTTAACAACCGTGAGACAACAACAAGCCCTCACTTGATGTTTTAAACAAATTTCAGATTAGCCAGACTTGTTTGGACAGAACAAACTGTCCACACTGTAAATGTCCTTCACAGTTTACAGACAGACTTCCCAGTTCAGTTTTGACCTACTCTACTAGCACACACCGTTTTCCTGTGCAGTAACTTGCTGTTAGCAACATTTTTTTTGTGCTCACTTTCGAATGTTCCTCAAAATAAAGTGTTCTAGATAGCCTGGCTAAACTCTTGCCTGGATTACAACCTGTCTAATAATTCTTGCCTCGTGAGACTTTGTTCTAGCGAAGTTGTTGTATTTTCGAATCTCAGCAGTTAGTTTGGAAAATAAAATGTCATCCTAAATAATACAAATGATGGCCAAAGCTATGCAAATAAGACCCAGGATGTAAAAAACACCCTTTAAGGTCTTTTGTCCTTAATCCTAACAAACACTAATTGTCTTCCTGAAGCCTGCCTGGTCTGGCTGGAGCTGACTGACACATACAGTTCTAGACAGGATTGAACCGGCCCTCTGTAGCCCTGGTGAGTCCTGTCCACACAGTAAACAGATCAGATCCTGGAGAAGTGATTCCAGTTTTTCGCCCACAGACATGCTTAGCTAACCCCACAGGCACGGCTCATCTGTCTATTCTGTAACATACATCACTTCACATTTGATTTGGGACATTTGCGCAACCTCCTCTTCACTACAGCGAACCTCCCAAATGTACTCGTGTGTCTTTGACCTATCATTCTGCTAACAGATAGTTCTATTATCAGAGGTGACTTTGTAGAAGTGGCAGACAGTCAGAGGAGACTCGAGATTCTTCCAAGTCTGTTCGCCAGAGTGTAATCCTCTTCTTTTATCTCGCTGGCTGAACTGGGCTGAAGTGCTGTGTGTCAAATAGTTTGCTTGCAATGTGTATTGTTCTGTCATCTTGCAGATTGACCTGTGCTCTTTCTGTGTTCACCTCCTCTCTGTTTTGTGTGTGGGCAACTATGATCGCTGATATGATGCTGCTCTCTTTTCATGATAGAAATCACTCTCACACACACACAGATGCCACTTTCCACTACACACCAGACAGGCAGCTTGGATGCAAGAATCACAGCTGGATTGATGTGCGCGCATGTGTATATACTGTAGATGTGTGTGTTTCTGTGGGGGGTTGGTAAGTGCTGCATCTGGGGCATCTGATTGGCCCACTGGCACGGCAGCCAGGCAAGATGTTGATTGGATAGATGTATGGAGGCTAGCGTGCAGGCTTCTGTGTGCCATGTAGCTTTGCCTCCCAGAGCGCTGGCCAATAGCTCCACATATTGGATGCATTACAGATTAGAGCCGAAGCAACTGCGTGCACATAAGTGTGCGTGTGTGTGTCTGTGTGCGCGTTTGTGTGTCCACACAGCTCATCTGTGCAAGAGCACTTTTATCCTCTATGAACAAATCTGCACCGTCTCTGTTCACTGAAGTGATCATGAAATGCATTTGCCTCTCCCAGACTAATCATTAATTATTAACGGCAGATTTGACTTGGCATCCCAGATCGATGCAGTGGCTACTCGTCGTTGGACGATTAAGACTGCTCCTAAATACATTTTCAAACAATCAGAAATGTGAGAATCAATTGAACATTCCATATGACAGTGGTAGGCAATTACTACATGATTATCTACAGAGTGTGTGAGCTCATCTAGCCAAATTTTCAACATCACAGTACATGTACAGTACATGTACATTACAGCATCACAGAACAGATGCACTGATGCAAGACTTTTAGCTCGCTTGAAATCGGTCCAGGTATTGAATCTGGTCAAGCGTCACCGTACCTTCAGCTTGGATGTCCCAAACTCAAAAAATACCGTTGTTCGTGTGTTGTTGTTTTTGTCTGCAACAGTTTGTCCTTTGATTGAATTATATATCAAAGTGTAGGAATATTTCATATTTTTACCAAATGAGATTCCATTTTACCTTCACCACCATCAAAGAGATTCAATATCAGTGTGAAACATAAAATGAAATTATTAAAACCACAACACACAACACAATCTGTATACACAGAGCATCTTCAACCACAGTGCAGATGTCTCTACATGGTTGATTCCAAATCAGGACTTTAAAAGAAAAAAGTTTGCCTTCATCCTTGACGATGGGACAAAAACTCTCTATGGGTAGATAAAGAAAAAGTGGCAACAGCTTATATTGAATTCTGATTCTCTCCTCAACTGAAAGCTTAACAGGAGCAAAATATGGAATTTATTTCTTACATAGACAAAAAAGATGGGCACCCAAATGACACGACCAAACTATACGATAGCAGTTTTGAATATGTAGTTATTGCTCCACCAGAATCGAGTTGTTCACTTTAGTGCAATCAGGAGCTTCCTCTTCTCTTCTGTTCTCACCATCCATGCCCTTTTAAACCTGACAACAGAGGAGAGGAGAGGAAAGGAGAGAAGCAAGAAAAGAGGCCAAGAGTGGAAAAGACGTGAGGGGAAAGTAAGAATAGCACACAGAGAGGAGAGATGTCAAGAGTGCTGAAAACAGTAGCTTACGCTCCTCTCTTACGCAGGATCTGTCCTATTAGAGGTCCCAACTCTGTCATTCCACTTGTCAACACCATGAACTGTAACTGATGCAAGCGCAGGGCTGAACCACCAAGGCTTTACCATACATGAGACACACACACACACTCATGCATTACAAAATAAACAACATGTGACAATACACGCACACATAGCACCCATATGAACACGCAGAAACAGAATAACAGACACACATAAATATTCACACACACAAACGGTCGCACCATCAGCACGGCTGCACATGCCACACGGTAGGACACACACACACACGTACACGGCTCTGCTTATTGAAAACATGGCAGCACTGTCAACCCCAGACGGTTCTGCTCTGCCAACCTGTCAAAAGAAAAAACTGAGAGGGAAAAATTCACCTGGTATCTCAATCTTTTTCGGCGCTCAGCTTAGCTTAGACCAACCATCTGGCTCAGCAGCTCCGCTTCGCCCCCCTCCCTCGTCACCAACTCTTACTCTCTCTTAGTCTTTTTAAAGCGTGTCAGCAGTTACCCAGCACAGCAGTCTTAGTAAGGCTGCTAACGTGGCTAAGTGTCCCTGGGCCTCTTAGTTAGTGGGTGCCGTCTTTTTTTTTAATTTTTTAATATGTGTGTGCGTGTGTGCTTCACAGATGGCGACGGGAGGGGAGGGGGAGTTGGAGGGGGTGATGGAGAGAGCTGTCTGAGGCTCCGGCAGCTCTCGTGTCTCTCAGGCACGGCGATCTGTCTGCGGGCATCTGCACTGGCAGCCCCTCCACGCCTCCCCCTTCCCTCGTCCACCGTCGCCACCTCACCATCCAGTGCCGCGGCTTGGCACGGTGCGCCCACAGTGCGGAGCAGTCCCTGAAAGAGGATCGCCTTGACCTCAGATGTGTCACTTTACCGCCAAGCTCCTCCGTTTGCCCCAGTCGATGATTATTTTGATAAATGATAGGGGTGGGTTAAACATTATGGTTACGTTGGGAAAAGAGAACAGGCTGTGATTGAGGCTAAAAGTTGCTCAGGGAGGAGTGTCTGAGTGCGTGTGAGTGCATGTCTGTGTGCACATCTGCATATGTGCGCGTACATGGACGCACATGCGCTCTGTGTTGCATCTGCCTGGTCGTTGGAGAGTCTTTGATTCAGAGCTGGACTCAGGGTCTGTGTTCGACTGCAAAACTTTGGAAAGGATTAGATGAGTCGTGTTTGTAGTGTACTCTGTAAGATTGCTTCGGTCTCACTGCCGCTGGCTTATTGATCACCACAAGTCGCAACATTATATTTACCGACATGGCTCCACACTGTAGGCATATAGGCCAAGGGACTCTCTCTCGTCTAACAATTTTCTTTGAACCTGTAGTTTTTAAGTGTCTCTCGCATTATCCCTCCTATCCTATCTGCTCTTCTTCTGAGTCCTCAGGCACAAAGGAAGCTGCTTGATGTTAAATTTTCTACAGGAATTGTCTTCATGTTTTGTCACACTGTACGGGTTATTTGAAATTTTGTGCAAGTCTGACCCCTTTGTCTCCAGGCAAAAAGACTGTTCGTGAATCCGCTGCAGAGTTTATCTGCTTTACTGATTGCAACTAATACAGGAGTTATCCTTTATTTAGTTTTTTATTTTATTTTTGTGTTACAATATTTTATGCAGCCATTCTCTTTGAGTAACGGAGTTCTGATTGTCGTAGACACTGCAGTGGCACAGCATAGGGCCCCGCCACAGTTGACACATCTGTTCCTGAGAAATTCACGGAGGTTTGGGCGCTGGAGGTGTTGGTATGCACTGATTAGCGCAAGGCTGTCTTAACCCAGCCGCCGGGTTTCCTACTGGGCTTCCATAAAGTGTTTACTAAGGAGTCTGTTGCCATGGTTTTCAGCCATGTTCCAATCAGTCTTTTTTTTTTTTGACCATTCAGCTTTATTTATTCCTCAAAAAAGCCCATGCCTTCTGCATCAACCAACTGTTGTTCCCCTCGTACCAATTGTTCTAAATCATGTATATAATGAATTTCATTTATCTGCAGGATAGGGGGCTTGGATGACAATTGGAGCCCGATTGGATGAGCGTTGGAGAGAGAGTCTTTACAAGCTGACACCTTTGGCTCATGGGTGGGTTTGAAACAGAGGCTTTGATGAGAGAAAGAGAGCGCTGTCATAATAATCTAATAACACCGTGTCCTGCGTGTGTGCTGGGGTTCTGTTCAGCAACACATAAGCAAGATACGATAAAAGTGAGATAAGACAGCTTTATTTACGACCAGATTTGTCGCAGACTCTGATCCTGCGTGTCCTTTCTCTTTCACTGTTTCGTCCTCTGTTTCCCCCCTCTCTCCGTGTGTCTCTCTTCCTATTTTATCGGCTTTAATAATGAGGAAAAACTCCTTCATAGATGTGACAAGCCTTAAGCAGCACAAACATGAACTAGCTCCCGGAGGTCAGATCACACTGTGGAGGAGTGGTGCTCAGTGTGTTAGTAAGGTCAGGGGTTTGTCCGTCTATAGGCTGTAGACTGCATCTTTAGTGTTTAATAGTCTTGTAAGCTGTTTATTTCGACCCTTTGCACCTCTGTTAACAGGAAGCAGTATCCCTCAATTGGATTACAGCTAGTTAAACACTGCACACGTGTAGAGTCAACAGGCAGAGGTGTCATTCACCCCCCCCCCCCGTCCCTGTGCCTTTGTCGTACCATTCCTCCACAGGAGCGAAGTTACAGATCTGCATTGAGTTGTTCTTTTAACGTCAACATTTTCCTCGAGTATTAGGAATTTTTAAACATTCACCCCAGTTTTACTTGAAATCCGTCTGCCAGGGAGGTTATATCTTCATCTCATTTTTCACACATTTCTGTGAAGGCTGGTGGACTGTTTGGTTATGGCCTTCTGAAGGAACTAAATATAAATATCTTGGTGGTGTTTTAATAAGACAAAGTGCTGTTTCCAAATCTCACTATGTGGCAGGGTCAGGAAATTATGTTA
This sequence comes from Gadopsis marmoratus, assembly GCA_036023855.1. Lineage (NCBI taxonomy): Eukaryota > Metazoa > Chordata > Actinopteri > Centrarchiformes > Percichthyidae > Gadopsis > Gadopsis marmoratus. The sequence continues at coordinate 51,720 of JAVQJF010107710.1, forward strand.
AAGGAGTAGTTCAACATTTTGGGAAATGTGCCTATGCCCTTTGTTGCTGAGCTAGATGCGAAGGTCCTGGCTACCTCACAATGATGACAAGACAGGAAGTCGCTGCTCTGGGCCATGGTTGCCAAGAAATACTTATAGCACTTATGTTATCACACAAAAAACTAACAACGTGCTAATTTGTGAGCTTTAGAGGCTTAGCCTAGTTTTTCTTCCTGCTTCCAGTCTTATACAAAGCTTAGCCTATTGACTCCCAATTAAGCTCCATTGTTAACGCACAGACATGAGACTGATATTAATCTTTTAAATCTTGGCAAGAAAGTGAATAACCGTATTTCCAAAACGTTTGAGCTATGCCTACATCGCAGGAAAAATGACTTTGGGTAATGTGCCCCTAAACAAGGCGAATAGTTAAAGGGAGAAAGATGAAGAGATCATTTTTTTTACTTTCTCTAAATTATTAGATATTCATTCGATTATTCGATGCATTTTTACCTTTCTAACCATACAATTTTAACGGGTATATGAATTTGACTCTTACAGTGATTCAAATAAACACAAATAAGCACAAATATGTGAAGGTAACAGTGCCGAGATTAAACGATAACAATGGCAGTCTAAGGGTGGCGCCATGAGGTCTCCGGCAGATAGCTTACATGTAGACTAAGTTAGCCAACACCTCAGTCACAGTAACAGCTTGGTTGATTATTGTTTCCTGAGATTCTGTGTTTACAGCACAGCCCTCCTGACCTATAGAGCATCTACTTTCTACCACTGGGTTTATCAAATTATTTTCCGCGACCAGCCAAATCTGCGCTTTTTAAATTTTTTTTACAAACCAGCCTTTCATTGGCCACTTTGTCGGCTCTGTGGTGACACAAGGTGACGTGTGACTGTTTGCAGGTGTAAATATAATCACTGGGCAATTGATGGGCACCAAAAGGGAACGATTAGGGAAGTGTTAACTTGTGATACCTGCTTTGTTGTGTGGTGAGGGCTTGGAGGAGGAGAACTCGGGAGAAGAGCAAACTTGGAATTTAAATTGAAACATTCCAATGCAATGAATTGAGATATAAAGTTAATTGGTCTGTGAGGCATGTTGATTTCACTGTATGCCCGATTAGTGTATTTATCTGCTGAACGAGACCAGCTGTAAAGTCTGTGTAATCTGGTGCCAGCTGTCGCACTCCTTTTGACCTATTGTTTGCCTTTTTGGGTCTTCAAAGGTTTGCAAGGTCAAATGCATTTATATTTGCATGGCATGCAGCGATTATTTTGTACAGTGTTTTTCTTTGGAAGCCTCTTCTCTCTGCCAGCGTTCCTGCATCTCATTTGTTCTCCTTTTCTTTTCCCAATAGTATCCCTGTTTCATAATTCAGTCAGTCAGCTAACTCATGTGTTCTTCCACCTTGCAAAAGAAGGAAATAAAATGACAGGAAAGTGGTGAAATGATGGACTTTCCCCTAGCAACAGGCAGCTGTCACTCCGGATCCTTTGCCATCCTGTGTGATAACATAGCTGTGGTGGTTGTTGGTGTTATGAGTGGTTTGAATGTTCTAGAAAAATCTACGTTTTGCCTGAATGGAAAGGTGCTGAGTGATGGTGGGATCCAGTGATCACTGAGAGAAAGCACTGAATACAAGAACCTCAAGAATGCTGGAAGCTTAAAGAGTCTTACCATCCTCCCAAAACCCCTCTATTGGATTCAGGACTTGCCTATAACCATATATATATACACACACACACACACACACACACACACACACACACACACACACACACACACACACACACACACACAAGTGATCATGTGTTTTCACAAACCTCCTCACACACATGCATACACACTCAGACACACACTCTCACAGACAAAGCCTTTGAAAGACTCAAGAGAGTTGTTTTCTTTTTTAAGTCTTAAATCGTTTTATTTCCATTGCTATTTCAGTGGTGCTCTTGTGTGTGTGTGTGTGTGTGTGCGTGTGTGTGCGCGCGCGTGCGTGCGTACACGCGTACACGTGTGTGTTTGTATTTTAAAATCAAAGGCATCTATTTTTTTGTTACTACTGCCCTACATATCATAGCTTAGGTGGAGACCCATCAAGGGGAATGTTCTAATTAACAGTGATGCCATTCTTGCTGACACCTCTCGCTCTGGCAATATCTCTTCAACTTCCAGCATCCTCAACTCAAAAAGCACACATTGAACGAGGAATGCAGAAAACACACAACGGGTAATGTGTATTCTTTTTCTGCGAGGAATATCCTGAGCATTGATCTAGACAGGACTCATTTTGCCTCAAATAGGACAGTAAGGGGGGAGAGAAAGGCAGGCAGGCAGGTTGCCACGAAGGGGAAATACACACAGATGGCCTGACAGACTGACAGACAGAGGATGAGAAAAAAGTAGACTAGCGAAGAGACAGACACAAAGACACATACGTACAGGACGTACCGTACATGCATGCAGATACCTGTGACCACACCTGTCCGTGCAGGATTTTGCATTCACATATACACACTTGAGGATTAGACCTGTATATTGGACCAATATTGGCTTTCTATTAAATCTCTGTCAATCACTGTCATCCAGTTCTGATATGATGCCCTGGACATGAGCTGTATAGTCTGCAATATTTTTTTTTTCATTTTTAAGTTGACTTCTCTGATGAAGCAAAGATCCCAAACATCTGCTGCTCCCAGCTGCTCAAATGTGAGAATTAGCTACATTTCTCTGTTTTATGTCACTGTAAATTTAATATTTTCGCATTTTGGACTGTCGGTGAGATAAAGCAAAAGTCGCTCTGGGGATTTTTTTCTGGGCGTTTATCCACATTTTATTGACATTTGTAGAAAATAAAATATTAATCAAACAAATAATTGGCAGAATAATTCATAATTAGTACGTGTCTGCCAAGGTGCAAAGTGTTCACACTGAATGCAGTGTTCACTGTCAACATATTTAATTCCTTTTCCCTGCAATATCTGCTTGTGGCAAGTAAAACATGACTAAGTTATTTTATGGTTCAAAAAGTAAACAGTAACTTGTTTATGTTATTGTAACTTCTATCTTCAACCACAATCTCAGGTTTTGCCAAATATATGTGCGGTGAAATGAGCACTGTGCTTGACATAATAAAATGACAAATATTCAAAATACTACGGAAGCCGAGAACAGCTGTGCTTGCAAATATTTCTTTTAATGCTGTTATGATCACGAGTTAATTATTCTTGTGATCTCGAGATAACAAAGCTCATTTTCTCGTGATAACAAGTTCATTTTTCTCCTAGTGTTCTACTTACTGGTCTGAATGTTATCTGCATAGTATTTTATTTATTTCATAATTATTATTATCCATTATTCTTCCACTTCTATCTGTCTGTGTCTCCCTCTATTTCTCTATCTCTGCAAATTCTCCCTGTGTGTTAGACCTTGACTGAAGTACAGCTTGATGCCGTGATCAATAATAGGTAGGGTACTCCTTGATTTGACATTTTCAGGTTAAACAGTTGCTACAGGCACTGGATCTCTGATTAAAGGCTAATAATGGGGGAAAAAAATGTGTTTTCTTGTGATAACGGATTGATTACTTCGAGATAACAAAGCTTGGTTTCCCATGATAATTACATAATTAATTTGTGATCTCCAGATAACGTCATTAAAAAATACAATACAAATACAATAAATGGACGGAGTCATCTTGCTTTAAAAGCTGCTAAACCTAGATCATTTAATTTTTTTACGATTTTATGTGGAGCCTTTTTTTCCTGACATAATGATCAAAATGCTGTTCAGGGACTTCACAAGACATCTTTAGACTGTTTGACATGAAGGAAAACATATTGAATATTAACACAAAGCATCAATGTTCAGCTTCAATAGAAAAACACTGGTTTTGGTTACATCTATGATAACCCAACTACACATAGGCACAGGTTGGTGGCAGCAGCCGGGCCCCTGCCTGTGGTGGCTGATGTTGTGTCAGGGTTGGGGGATTCTGGGCTGGATCCTGCTGGGTCTTTTGTCACCCCTGCTAATTGAGTGATCCTGGTGACCCTGTCGTTGCTGCCTGGTAACACGTCAGCAGGAGCCGGTGTCGTTGCCCCCCACTTTAAGTCATATCTACACGTCTGGCTCCGTGATAGGTGGTGGTTGTGGGATGTACCGATACAATGATGGATGGAATGATGGAAGAACAAGGGATGGACGTACTGGATATGCTATAGTCAGGAAGCAAGGTTAAGTGCAGATCAGTGGCTCTGCAGTGACGCTGTTAACGCTGTGTTTTCTTTCAGGGCTAACAGAGCTAGAATTAATTGAAATCACAGTGTTTTAAGGCATATTGAATTACAATAAAGCTATTGGCCTGTGACTTTATAAAAGTGTGGGTGGATGCATAAATGAAAAAAAACCAGTATATTGTTCCTTGAGAAATTTTCCTTGCTGCAGGTATAGAGGCATAATGAAGAGGATGGACGGACTGTTGGACCGTTTCGAAATTAGTATGCCGTGAACATATGAGAATAACACTTGACAGATGCTCACAGGGTGATATCATGCCCCATCTTATGATTTTTCATTAAGTATGCTACAACAGCTGCACTTGTACATTTCACTCAGTGGCGACAGCCATAGCATGCCAAGTCTTCAAGAAGAAAAAAATCACTCATATTTCAATGCATGCCTTTGGAATCTCTTTCAGTGAACATGTGACACTTTTCAGATAAGTGTTTTTGTGTTAACAAAATGGAAATCTTAATTTTGCTAAGCTAATTATAGCTTGTAGCCCGTTGCTGAGCAACCTAATGACAGGAGACAGCGGGGAGTCAAGAATCTAACCTTTGACTGGATAGAGCCAAGAGGTGACATTTCCTTCATATCACCCTCTATTGATGCACTGCGTACCGACTGTGGCTGTATTGCACTTTACAGATGGTGTAAAGCGTGCTTAAAGTAACTGCATTTTTTATATAATAAGGAAGAAAAACAGTTTAAACTCCATCCAGAAAATTTAAAGCTTTCAATCAATGTCTGGCAGCTTTAACACCGTGCTGTTATGAAAATGACAGTCCTTTATACACCGATCAGCCATAACTTTATTACCACTGACAGGTGAAGTCAAGAACATTGATTATCTTGGTACAATGGCACCTGTCAGTGGGGGGGATATATTAGGCAGCATGTGAACATTTTGTCCTCGAAGTTGATGTGTTGAAGCAGGAAAAATAGGCAAACGTAAGGATGGGAGTGACTTTGAGAAGGGTCAAACTGTGCTGGCTAGAGTCAGAGCATCTCCAACACTGCAGCTCTTGTGGGGTGTTCCTGGTCTGCAGTGGTCAGTACCTACCAAAAGTGGTCCAAGGAAGGTGAACCGGCGACAGGGTCATGGGCAGCCAAGGCTCCTTGATGCACATGGGGAGCAAGGCCTGGCCCGTGTGGTCCGATCCAACAGAAAAGCTTCTGTAGGTCAAATTGCTGAAAACGTGAATGCTGGTTCTGATAGAAAGGTGTCAGAATACACAGAGCATCGCAATTTGTTGTATATGGAGACCGGTCAGGGTGCCCATGCTGTCTGAATGTTATGGCTGATCTTTGTATATGGACGTGCATGAATCACTGCACTGTAGAAATGTGCATTAAAGTATGTCATCAGTGGCTTTATATTTCTACTCACAGGGCATAAAACTCTTGGTTAGTTAGAGAATGTATAAATCATGATTTTTTTTTTTTTACCCATAATGCAAAATGGAAGAGGACTAATGAGCTGAGTTAAAAGGCTGAGGCTCTTTTGCTGTTGCCTAACGCCATGATCGTACTATTGGATTAAATTGTGAAGCACTACCTTATGTAATTGTAGCCACCATACAAGATTCTTTACCTGCATTCTGCATGTTAGAGTAATAGAATATTTAGAAATCCTCTCTTTTGCAGTGTTGGAGCAATAATGCACACAGACTGTAAATAGGGACCTCTGTTATAGCTTCACATACTGTATAGCTGTGAATGGATTGCTGTATGTCTGACTTGGGTTAAATAGTATTTTTGATCTACATATAATGCAGCACATCCACAATCTTTCCATCTGAGATCCCCCAAAGACGAGGTCTGTATGCTCTGAAAATGCCTTTGTGGGTGTCTGATTTTTCCTCCTATCGAGGGGGAGTATTGGGGGGGGGGGGATCCATGGCTCAGCCCCAAAATAGTTTTGAAGTATCTGTGAAAAGACTTCTCTTAATCCGTTTTATTTGCTCTGCTACCTCCGAACCATTTGTCCACGCAGAGCTCCCAAACTCTCCACTCCATCCAGCCCATCTCAGGGATTTAGTGTGGTAGAGCAGAGGTGCAAGAGCCCACAGACAGTTAAAAAAAAAAGCCATCTGGCCTGGGGGGTGGGGGGTGAGGTGGGGGTGTTGGGAGGTTTGGGGCGGAGGAGTCGTGCTGGGCAATCAAAATGACGGACAGCAGTTAGAAGTGTTTTGCGGGCTCCCATGTACATGCAAAGTAGCCCGACTTGTGAGCTTTCACAGCTCCCTCTGGTCTTCAGGTAAACACTGACCAGCCGAGGTATGCGTGGTCTTTCCCCACCTCAGTGTGAGTGTGTGTATTTTTGTTTGTGTATGGTAATAATGTGTTTGTTGGCTTGCCCGTGAGAGGAAAGAGTGGACTTTCTTGTGTTTACTTCCATGTCAGTGGCTCGTGTATTTGTGTGTTCTACAAGAACGACTGCCAAGTTTATTTCTGTAGTTTTTCTTCTTTTTTTTTTTTTTTGCCAGCGATAGTGTTTACCCGTTGATGGTGGTTGACCAGAGAAGTCAGGGTTAGCAGGTGAAATAAACAGCATCCATATTTCATGAACCATGAAAAAAAAAAAGAAAAGGCCTCTTCTTGGATTCGACACAGACTCCGTTCTAAGGACACTGTGAAATGGGCACACAATTGTTCCTCTTCGCTCTGAGCAAATATTATAATCCTATTCTCTTATGCTTTCCATCTTGCCCTCTCTCCCTAATGTTCACCCCAATGGCGGCCCCTTTCCCTGAGTGAAAACCCCTCCGAATGTGTGGAGGCTTAATTTTTCACTCTCCCTTTGGGGCTCTGTTGTCAGAGAGCAGCCCTTAGGAAGTCTTTATTTCTGCCAGGCAGGGCCTCTTGCGTTCCTCCACCCTCTCCCTCCGTTCTCATGGCTGTCCCCCCCACCTGCTGAGATCCTGATCCCAACCGGGGCAGGGCTTCAGCGGGGGGACAATTACTGCTGCTCCCCAGCTTTGATCATCTGACCACATGGAAGCATAACAGCTGACCACATGTTTCAACAGACAAGAAGAAGAAGAAGTAAATGGAGAAAAGAAGAAAAGAAATCCCCTTTTCATTTAAGTTGAGCCCAAAGTTCCATTCCACTTTGGAAGCTTTACGGAGAGTTGGCCAGAATGGTTAAATCTGTGTTTCAGACACTTTCGTTTGATGGTAATTATTTATTTGGATCAGGGCAACCATACTTATTGTGGACTAGGTCTGGCTACAGCCTCCAATAAAGTTCAGTTTCAATTTGCCACCCTCTCTTTTGCGAGTGCCGCAGTGAGAGAAAGAGAAAAGCAATTTGAGGCAGCCCTTGTAAAAAGTGAGTGCTAAGTCTGCTGGTATTGTCGGCCAAATTGTCAGGAGGCCAACTGGGCTCTGCTGTCGTGTTCTGAGCACTGTCTGGCTTTTTTGCAACCTAGGCCACATCCACGCCACGGATAATAAATAACACAGGGGAAATGGCTACCAACACCCTGAGAGTAATGGTACATGTAAAGGTGAGCAAAGTGTCTTGTCAGTCAGCCAGAAATGGATTCAGTTACTGAACAAAATAAAGTGTTTGTGCACATAAGATACAGAAGAGTACTGGTCTAAATATTGTTATGCTGAAAATTATTATTATTTGTTGCACTATGGACCCATAAGTACCCCATGTTGGGGGATATCTACTCATAGGATCCGAGCCAAGGGGGTTAGATAGAAATTGAGGGAGAGGGGAGGGAGTTTGCTTTGCACTGGTTGTCAGGGATGGCCTCTTGGAGTGTCCCAATTGTGGAGGAGATCACTTTACCACATTAAGGGTGCCTCAAAAGAACCTCTTCAACAGCACTTTGGTGCAGCCTAGAAGGACAGGGCTTGTTTTGACTGGTCTGCCACCTTTTATTGTCACAGCTCCGTCAACCAACAGCTTGCTTCTGCCTCAGCTGTACTGCCGCTGTGGCTGTTTGAGAGACGCTCATACAACATAGGTGCACACACAAACATGCATGCACCGCAAGCAGTGATAGAAATGTGTGCATACACACACATGCACAGAGGCATACACACCCCCACATGCGCTTGTATGCACAAACGCACACACACACACACACGAAAAGTCCAGGGCGCACTGAAGAGACTGGAAATATTGTAATCAGCTTTGATGATGGCATGGGTCAAATAAAGCATATGAGCATTATATAGGAAGACCCACTTGTTATCTTGACAAAGAAAATCGCAAGTTCATATATCGTCAAACTGCAGAGCAAATTTTGAGTTGCGATGTGCCTGACTAATACTTCCTACCAACTCCTGTTACATAATATCCCTCAGCAGTGAGAGCCATGTCAGCAGTATTAAATGTTTGAGATAAGTGATGTCAAATCTTTAGCAATTATACAGGCTGTTAGTGAGCAGCAGCTATGATAAATTGTAGATGTAAATGAATATCTGCATTTTTAATGAGGTGAAAATGGTCAGAGTTAATATTTTTTGAGTTGTGGTGACAACCATTTGTAAAAATGTCTTTTGATCAGTGCATTTATGCAAGAAAAATAACTGTCTTGGCAGGGGTTGCAACACACACACACACATTCATAAAAACCCACTGATATTTCTCAGAAGCACTCTGTGTATGTCTGAATTAGAGAATCTCTTAATGAAATGCTTTATTATGAATAATTTCAATTACTGGGCTAATGAATATAACATGGCAGAATAAATATGAAAATATGATATGAACTCAATGTAATGTATTTTTCTTTACCATCGATTTTATGTAGATCCATTTTCTATTTGTGTGATTTTCTTTTTCTTTTTCTTTTTATGATCTGTTATTAACGGACACAAGCTCGAAAAATCAGGTGTGCGTTCTTGAAGACGTAATACATTTCTGTGGCCAATCTATACTTTCTAATCAAACAGCGAAAGAAACTACCGGAGGTAAAACTAAAGTTGTTTTTCCTCCAAAGACAGAGGGTCACTTTATGATGTGGCCTCTGCCATTTGTGTATCCTGCCTTACTTCATAATCATTTTTATCCGGCAGTTAAAAATAATTAACAAGTCATGCTCTTTTGTCGTCCACCATTTTAGGTCCTCGCTTCGGCAATGAAAGGCCTTTCCATCAACATGGTCACGTAATAGTGTCAGGATACATTTTAAAGTGCAGTAATTCAGTGGTTTACACGGCCTCATAAAATACCGACATGCCCCGATAATGAGAAGCATGAATGGAAACTTGGAGTTCCCTGTGGGCCCTCTGTGTGTGTGTGTGTGTGTGTGTGTGTGTGTGTGTGTGTGTGTGTGTGTGTGTGTGTGTGTGTGTGTGTGTGTGTGTGTGG